>JAKCPI010009884.1:0-11336 GCA_023213315.1 Euborellia annulipes
GAGAGACAGTGGCGTAATTGTAAAGGAGGGGGGGGCTCGAGCTCCCCCCCGCCCCAGGCGCATCGAGACCTGGCGCCCCCCGAAACTCAAGTATTTAGGCGCCTCACGGCCCTAAGATATATAGCCCAGCGAATGTGATTTTTATCATATTCTTTTCATCGATTGTCTTAAACAATTGATTGTTTTCTTTTTAAAATTATATTACAACTTGAATTCTACTATTTTAAAAGAATTTAATTCCAAAAATAATAACAACGTATATAGAGGCTTTATAATTAAAATTTTTTTATTTTGCAATATATAAGCCTTAATTTGATGTTTTATGGCTGTGAAGATTTACTCAGGATTCGTATAGGCCTTAATATTTAATTTTTGAATTCCAAAAATTTTTAGGCATGAAGGAATTGAGCTAGACTGAAATGTTTTATTTAAGTTAAACATCCCCCGGGACCGAAAATAAGCTTTAACTGTAAACTGCCAAAAAGTACTAGTATTTTCTGGATGTAGTTTTTCGCCTTTTTCGATCTTCTCAAATGAAAGGGCTTTTACCATTCTTAGGCAGGGGCGTAGCCAAAGGGGGATGGGGGGAGTCTCCCCCCAGGTCGGATCGAGTTGGCAAATGTTGGCAAAATCAAGGACCAGTTGGCAAAATAAAGTTTATTTAACAGAAATTAATTTATATTTTAATTTAAAAAAAAATTAAATTTTCTTTTTTTACATTTTCATCTATTAAAAAAAAAATTTTTTTTAAATTTTCAAATAAATAAATTTATTTTCTTTTTACTGAATATAAATTTATACAATATAATACAAACACATAAAGAAAATCATTAGGATTATTTTAAAAGAGAAAAATAAAATATTTGAACAAATAAAAGAAACCGCAGTCGTTCATTTGAATTTTCTTTATTACTATAATTGTAAAAAAAGGAATTCCAATTAAACAATGTTTTTGATAGAAATATAAATTTTATACAGGTTAACAAAAAAGTTTTTTGAAATTTAGGGCTATTCCTGGCTATATGGAAGCGCTAATTTCAAAAATGCCATCAATTTTGCGCCATCGGCTCTAGTTTAAGAGATATAGAGAAAATTAAATTTTAATAAATAATCTGATCAAGAGCGACTCTTATTTTGAATTTTCTAGATTTTTTTAAGTCGTTACCCCTTAAAAATATGCAGTTAGTTGAAATACATAGAAATAGAGATCTATACTGTAAAGTTTGAGCCCAATCGGAGGGGGCTAAGTGGTGCAAAAACATGGCTAAAAGTTTAGAAAAATTGCATTTTTTCATTTTTTTTTCAGGACACTCCTGAATAGAATTTTTACCATCCCTGAATGGAAAAAAAGTATGTTTACGATCTTCTATAGTTTTTAACTTTCCAAAAGTTAAGCAATTCCAAGCGTGGCGAAACCCCGGGATTGGTGACCCCGAGCAATCAGCTTGTGGTCCTATCGGTAGCCATCGGTATAATGTAATTTAGAAATATTTTAAATAAAGTCATACCTGGCCTCTGTAGCCGAAAAAAAAAAAAATAATTCATTGATAACGAAATTATGAGCAAAACAGTTTTCTTAGTCAGGATTCAGAGCTATCCATCCATATACCCAAGAAAGCTCTAAATTCTTGGCTCAAAACACCATCTTTATCATAAAATTTTCTTATATTTGCTTTTTAACAAAATTGACTTTGATAACTATTTTGTTCATAATTTCTTTAGAATGATTTTTAGAAAGTGAAAGAACTACAGAATATCGTAAATATATGTTTTTTTGCATTCAGTGATGGTAAAAGATTCTACCTATTAGGGGTGTCCAAAGTTGAAAAAACTGAAAAAATTCGATTTTTCTAAAATTTTAGCCGTGTTTTGCACCACTAAATTGCCTCCAATTGGGCTGAAACTTTATTTCTATGTACAGTGGAACTTCGCTTAACGAGCATAATTCGTTCCAGAATCATAATCGTAAAGCGAAACACTCGTTATGCGAAACACTAACATTCTCCCCTTAGAGCTGTCCCCTCATGACACAGACTGATGTAACATGAGCACAATCCGGGACTTTCTCTCTCCTCTCCACTCATTATGCGAAACGTCACTCGTTAAGCAAGTCATATTTTTACAATTTTTTTTGCTCGTTATGCAAATTGCTTGTTATGAAAGGGCACCCTAAGCGAGGTTCTAATGTATTTCTTTTTAAGGGGTAAAGCCAGAAAATTCAAAATAAGAGTCGCTCTAGAGCTCATTTAATTTTCTCTAAATCTCTAAAACTAAATTTGATGAAGAGAAAAACTTATGGTATTTTTGAAATTAGGGTATCCTATATAAAAACCCAGGAATTGCTTAGAACTCCCCGGTAAATTACACATTAGACAATAGAAGAGGGATTTAGTCTGTAAGAGTCCTGTACTACTCAACAAAATTTTTCATTGAGTGTAATTATATGGGGAATTTCTCAATTTAAAAAAATCTTGCCTTAATTATATTTCTGTCAAAAATTTTGTTTAATCCTTTAGTTTTTTTAATATTAAAATAGCAAAGTGAAGGGGAGGGGGCATAAGACATCGAACATGTCATATAGCGACTAAGGGGCGTCGGGTTTAGCCTCTAGTAAATTAATATATATAGGATGAAAAAGAATGTGAATTGTACAGTTGGCAAATTGATTAAATTTAGTTGGCATTTTTGGCCTTCTCCCCCCTGAAAAATCTCTTCGCTACGCCCCTGTTCAGGCCCGCCCGAGCTCGCCCGGAATTTTTTCAAAACCCGCCCATTCCCGCCCGAGATTTAGTGAATGAATGAACGAATGTCTAGCAATTTTTAAAATAAAATTTCATTTGCATGCCCGTCCTCCCGAACCCGTTTATTTAGACTTGCTACCCGCCCGTAATTTTTTCATGGCCTCTAAAGCCCGCCCGGCCAAGTCCGCGGGCCGGGCGGGTAACGGGCCAACCCGTACCCGTGCAGGGCTCTAATCGGGGGTTCGGATCCCAGGCAGTCCGATGATTTTATTTAAGCCATTTGAATACCAAATGTCAAAGTCAAAGTCTTAAATGGCCTAAGTTGCCGAAAAGACTGTGTGCATGTGTGTGTGTGAGTGTGAATGGGAAAAAAGTGTGTGTTAAAAAAAAACATGGGGAATGACTTCCCCGAGACTTTCTCGTATATTCTATTGGAATTACGTCTGGGTGTGTGTGTGAACACGATTGCTTTAAAACCAAAGCAGCTAGATAGATGAAATTTGGTATATGCTCCTTACACTAAAATTGTAGATTTCTATAAACTTTTGGATTAAATTCGTCACTTGGAAGTAGTACTTTACCTAATAAGTTTTTTTTTCAGAAATTTCGAAATTTTCAATTTCTTTGTCATATTATGATAAAGACTCAATTTTAAAAGTTTTTATTCTTTGATATTTTTCCGAAAACTGAATAGTGTTTGAAACAATCACAGAAGAAAACGACATTTTTCTTAAAAGCAAAGAAAAATCAAAACAAAGTCATACAGGTGTCATTAAAAAACATGTAAATATAAACAAATTCGCTGAGGAAATTACAGGATGCAAGAAATTTGGCCCGCCAAAGGCGGGCAATTGCTCGCCGAAGGCGAGCAAAGGGGTCCAGGGGCGGAGCCCCCTGGAAAATCGGCGCCCTAGTTAAGCTTCGCCCCCCCGCCCTCAAAAGCTGGTTACGCCGCTGGTGAGAGAAAGTATTGCGATCGTGTCAAAAATTCGATGTCGAAATTTTTTTAGAAAGATAATAATTTAATAATCATTTTATTTTGTAGATATTTCGATCCCAGTATGATGGAATTATCTTTAGTATAAGAATTGATTAGATGAGAACGTGTTAACGATTTGCAAAACACCCGTTGCATGTAGTGAAGATAATTCCATCACACTGGGATCAAAAATATCTACAAAATAAACGGATAATATCCAGAAAGGTCATGAAAATTAATCATTTATTTAACTGACTTGTTTGCAATATAACTAGAAAGATTAAATTTTGAATGTTAGCGAAAAGGGGTGTTTGTGAAATTTCTTAAACTTACCTTAATTTTTGTTTTTGTTACAAAAATTTTTCTTAATCAAGTAAATAACTTTCTCTATATTTTGACTTTTTATCCAGATGCCTCGTCCCTTTTAGACATCCTGTCTTGTTTGTACGGTGCCCAAGGGAGCTTACCCAAGTCCTATTGCTTCCCCTCTTTCAACTCTTAAAGCACGTAGAGGTAATTGTTTTAGGAACAACTTTAAAAGAGAAGTTCGATGCTATAATAATGACTCAGAACAATGGAACCAAAAGTGTCAGTGGCGTAGTGAGCTTAACTCGCGCCCGGGGCGCAATACTTTTTTAGCCCCCGCCCCCCCCCCTAATTAGAAAACCATATAATATTATATGTAAAATATACTCGCAAATTAATAAATAAATAAAGTCATCGGCTCAAGCTAGGCTTTAAATTTGAGAAAAAATTATCCAGCAATTTTTTGTTTTTCGGACCATTTGGCGCCCCTTTGTGAGTAGCGCCCGGGGCATGATGATCCCCCTTGCTCCCCCCCTCGCTACGCCACTGAAAAGGGTTCATCTTAAATTTCTTCATATGTAACTAGGCCCTAATTTAAATATATAATTTAAAAATCTGGTGTGACTGGTCACTCTCCATGGGGTGCCTAACTTCCTAGCTCAATACCTTCATGCTTCAAATTGAACACACACACACATACACCGACCATGTTGCAAAAATCACTTTTTTGGATTCAGGGGTCCTCAAAACGTCTATATCCATCAAAATCTCGACATCGAATTTTTGACATGAATCCAATATTTTCTCTATATAGGCCTATTAACATATATAGTTTGTTGAGTGTGGAAGTGGCTGTCATTAATATCTTAAAACAATGGAAGGAGGTAGCAGCCGGAAGGAGTGTCTCCAAAACAATGAAACTCCCAGATATTCGCGACGTTTCGGTCCAAATTTATTTGACCATCATCAGGCAATCAGGCTACAATAGATTTTTATTCATAATTAACATCATTAACAATTAAAACATTACAATGGTTGTTATTTTTAATTTTTACTTACAGTTGTCATATGTAAATTTATATAAATATATTTAATCATATGTTGCTTCGGACTAGCAAAATTTTAATGTCATTAACTAGTCCGAAGCAACATATGATTAAATATATTTATATAAATTTACATATGACAACTGTAAGTAAAAATTAAAAATAACAACCATTGTAATGTTTTAATTGTTAATGATGTTAATTATGAATAAAAATCTATTGTAGCCTGATTGACTGATGATGGTCAAATAAATTTGGACCGAAACTTCGCGAATATCTGGGAGTTTCATTGTTTTGGAGACACTCCTTCCTGGCTGCTACCTCCTTCCATTGTTTTAAGTTAACATATATAGGTAAGAGAAAGTAAAAAATTTAATTGGTCATATCTAGTCTCCTGGACTTGAACTAGATTTTTCAGTGGTTCGAGTCCACGCGTCGCAATATGCCCAATCAAACAAACTTATCTTAAATAATATTTTGACTGGCCATATAAAGTCTATAGGGTGTTGTTTGGAAACCACCAACTATTTCAATCAAAAGTCTATCTACGTATTTTTTATCTCTCTATTTCCGGCCTTTTGGCGTTAGCCCTTCCTTGTATACAATATAATAAACAATAATACACATTTTTTTTTTTTTTTTAAACATTCACACTTTTTTCTCATTCACACTCACATTCACACACACATTCATACAGTCTTTTCGGCAACTTAGGCCATATAAGACTTTGACGATAACCGTTGTCGAGAATATATCTATTGTAGGGTCAGGCATTTCTATTTAAGCCATCTGGTATCCAAATGGCTTAAATAAAATCATCGGACTGCCTGGGTCCGAACCCGCGACGTTTGGTATAGGAGGTAGGCACGCTACTTACTACGCCAAACCCGGGGGCTAATACACATTTAAAATTGCATTAAAATACACATTTAAAATTGCATAAGCAAATCTGCGTAGTTAATATAAAATATTATTTTTGTCTTGTTACTTTTAATCCTAATATAATTTTAAAATTTTAATTAAAAAAATTACTTCCCCTAGACATATTTTAATATCACATTACATAATAAAAAATCAAATAAAAAAATAAGAGTGTGACACAATAGTTATTTTCGATATATTTTGTCTAATCCCAATTTAGTTTACTGCGATAAATATGCATTCAATTAAAAATATTATTTTTACTCTTTTCTTTAATCTAAAATGAATTTTTAATTAATTTAATTAAAAACTCAAGCAAAAATTTTGAGAAGATGACGATATAAAAATACTTTTGAGGGGAATAGCGATTAGAAACTCTTATCATATAGGCCAGGCCTATTTGGATTTTTTTTATAAATCTTCACCCAGAATTTTTAAAATAAATTAACATATCGCTTGCTGAGAATCATAGTGGCAAAAGTTCTAAATTCAACAATTCGAGAAAAGGCGTTTGAAAGTTTTATAAATATATACATTTAAATAGCCGGGCAACAAATGAATAGGCCAGAATGAATAGCAAAGAATGGAAATATATTTTCGCCACTTTGCCACTCAAAAGAGAAGACATTTTAACAACGTTTCGTAGGGTTAAAATTGAATTTTCGGACTTACGCCACTATGATTCCCACCATGGTGGTCTTTTGCAGACGACATTGTCATCCAATCTGATTCGTGTCCTAAATGCTCTGTGAAAAAAAATGAAATAGATAGGTACATTTCAATTATAAAGATTGATTGCCAATTAAATTTAAAATCTTTTTATTATTATTCGTATATCGAGTTGGGCTCGTCAATTTTTATTCATTTCAATTTTTTTCTAATCGGCTATCGAGGTCAGTGAGGGGCTTTTACATATTATTTATATTTATTTTATTGTACCGATGGTGGTCTTTCCACACGCTGATTCCTCAGGGTCACCCACCCGAGCTTGTATCAATTTGTATCCCCTGGGTATTTACATTCAGCAGTTAATAAAAAAAAGGAAGAATGCATTTTTTTTACTTAAATACCTTTTCTTCCGAATCAAATAATGTGAATTCTTTCACATAAACTCCTCAATAAGGGCCCCTTCTCTAAGAGTAATTTCTCTCCCGAGATTCAAAAAAAAAAAAAAAAAATTATTTAAAACTACATGTACATTTTTAAATGAAAGTATTGTCTTGCCCGGCCTAAACGGGACCGGTCCTATGCCAAATGATTTAAATAAATTCATCGGACTGCCTGGGATCTGAACCCGCGCCCCTTGGCTTCTAGACTTTCATCATTTGTCAACAACTTTAGCCGTCACGATCGAGGGGGGGGGGGGCTCAGAAGATTTAATTTAAAAAATTTCCCGGGAAAGAAACTTTCGGACCACCAAATGAGCTGGAGGGGTACTCCATACCCCCCCCCCAACCAAATAACCTAGCTGCCTTTATATTAATAGATTAATTAATTTATTAGTTTATTTAGTTTATCAAATTAATTTAATATAATTTTAATTTTTCTATAATATGAAAATCTATCATAAATATTCTACATAGTAGACGGATAAGATCAATAAATATTTTATGTTGAATAATTTCCCGAAATGTTATCTGAAAGTGGCTTTTGGTGATGTTTATGTCCCGAAAGGGCTAATGATAGCTTTCCCATCCTGGTAGGGGAAGGGGGTGTGATAAGAAGGGTCCCCTCAAGGGTGGAGAGACGAAACCCCCTGACCCCAGCTGACCTGAGCCAGGCGGTCCCGGGCAGACTCCCGGGCACTCGCACACCCACAAACTAGCATATGGGGATAAATAGCCAACCTCGATCAGGTTTTTTCTTTTTTTTTATCGGAAATAAACCTTCTACTAAAACAAAATGATCTCTCGCTCAGGAGATTGGAAACAAAAAATTATATTGAATAAAATTATTTTATGAAAAAAAAAATAATCCCTAGAAATAATAATAAGCCCGGGAGCCGGGCTTCAGTGAAGAAATTAACTTCTCCCCCGGAGTCCCGGTTTCTTCCTCCCCCCGTGAAAAAAATTTTTTTTTTTTTTTTTAACAAAAATTTTTAAAAAAGAGGGGATGGGGGTTAATGGTGGTCTTTGCGGGAGACAAAAAAAATAATAATAAATGAGAAAAAGAGTTCATCTTATTGTAGTTTTTTCTACTGTGCAATATGTTGAATATTCATATTGGAGCAATTGACATTTGAACGAGTAATTTAAAAAATAAATCAATTTTAAGCGAAATATTTAGTTCTAATCATAATTTTAATGAAATTTTATAATTATTTTTACTTTCTCTTATGTAATATCTATATAGAGATAGTATTGGATTCATGTCAAAAATTCGATGTCGAAATTTTGATGAGTTACCAATATTGACATTGACACTATCTTTACTATCTTTAACCCAGTAACGAAATCGCTCGAATCGTTATTAAAAATCGAGAAGTACCGGTATTCATTTTAAATTTCTTGAAAATAATAAAAAATTCATACGATTTTTAAAAGTATTTTCGGCATCTTAGGCTATATAAATTTATATTTTGGATATATACTCAGGGGCGGCGCGTCCACTAGGCGAACCAGGCGGCCGCCTAGGGCGGCAACCTGAAGAGGGCGGCAAAATTGCAAAAAGAAAAAAAAATTTTGGTTCCGCAAACGGCACCCGAAAAAAAATTAGGTTCCGCGGGCGGCAAAAACAAATTTTGGTTCAGCGCGAGAGGAAAAATTTTGGTTCCGCGGGCGGCAAATATTTTGTGTCTCTAAAAAAAAAGGTATTCGGGTGGGAAAAAATTTTGGTTTCGCGCTAGAGAAAATGTTCCGCGGGCGGCAAAAATTTTGTGTCTCTAAAAAAAAAGGTAAAAAATTTTTTAAGGAGGGGGCGGCAAATTAAATTTTTAAAGTTTTTTTTGGGGGGGGGGCGCAAAAAAATATCTTGCCTAGGGCGGCAGAATAGCTTGCGCCGGCCCTGTATATACTGAATTTTTGGTATTCAAATGATTTAGATAATATTCATTGGACTGCCTTGACATGATTTAATTAAACACTAGCATTGTCAGAGCGAGAGGGGCCAAAAGTTTCAATAACCCTTCTCCCTTTAAGATACTTAAAAGTGGAGAAACTTTTTTAACGCAAATAAAATTGTCTACAATAAATAAATAAATAAATAATATGAACTACAATAAATACAAATTTTTTTATTATGGAAAAAAGTATGTAATTTAATGGAGTTGGAGACAAGGGCGGATCCAGAGGTGTTTCTCGGGGGGGGTAATCTGGTGTGACTCGTCGCTCAGCACACTATTTTTTTTTTTAATTTCGGTAATTTAAAAGCGTATTCTGTACTTGTTTGCCAGAATATAAATACACATCAAATTTTTAAGTATTAATTTTAAAAATTTTACATTAAAAATAATTTTTTTGCGAAAAAAAGGTATTTTTTTCGAACTCGGGGGGGGGTAATTACCCCTTTACCCCCCCCCCTTGTATCCGCCCTTGGTTGGAGATAATTAACCAGAGTTTATCGCTCCACCTGACGACCTTTATTTAGCAGATGTTTCGATGCACATGACATGCCTCTTCTTCATTGCAATTTAGCTAGTTGAGAAGAAATCGAAAAATTTATTTGTTTAAAATTTTTTTTCAAATACCGAATAGATCCTCTGTCTATGGCTTTTTATTTCAACTCCTGTATTCATCAATTGTAATAGCTCTCCTTATATTATTATTTACAAAAAAGAACTACTTAATATTTTATTTAATAAATATTTTTATTAGGATGTCAGAGGTCAAAACTACAGAAATCCTTTTCTTTTTTATTCTCTTTGGATCAAATCCAAATTAAAAATATCATATATTTTCATCTTATAATACAGATGGAGAAATGAATTGCTTCATTTGTCGTTAGGCTCTAAATCTCCTAAGATGATTAATTCTGACATACTTTTATTACAAATATTATATATCAGTATCGGCCTATAAATCGATTCTTTTTTTACTTTCTCTTACCTATGTATATATGTAATATATATATAGAGAGAAAGTATTGGATTCATGTCAAAAAATTGATGTCGAGATTTTGATGGATCTTCACGTTTTGAGGTCCCCTGAATCCAAAAAAGTGGTTTTCATGACATGGTCTGTCTGTGGGTGGGTGGTGGGTGTGTGGGTGGTGGGTGGGTGGGTGTGTGTGTGTGTGTGTTCAATTTTAAGCATGAAGGAATTGAGCTATGAGGCTGAAATTTTATATTTAAGTTAAACACCCCCGGGACCGGAAAATAAGCTTTTAATCAAAATCGGCCAAAGAGTACTAGTACTTTACTGATGTACTTTTTCAGTTTTTTTCGATTTTCTCAAATTCGCTCTAACGATTTTGATTAAAATTCAAAAATCAATTATTTTTTAGATGCTCTTTCAAATGTATATTCTCGTTTTGCCCTCAAAATTGTTTGAAGCACACTTTACTCTTGTATTTCATAGGGAAGATAGGAGAAATGGTTGCCATGGTAACAAAATATAAATATTTTCCCATACTTATAAATTTTACATCTTGAATTTCTAATATTCCTACTGGCGGAAACTAAATATATGTCGACACAAAAAATCTGGTGTGACAAGCACAGTCACAACTTTCGATTACCGAAGGTAAGAGAAAGTTGTGTGCTGTGCGCCAGTCACACCAGATTTTTTTTCTTTATTTTCCTGCCTATATATCGATTCTTAATCAGTAAAGTATTTTTAACAATATGAAAAACAAATGTAAATCGATTAAAATTTTTTATTATAAAAACAATATATCAAAAATTATTTAGCAATATTTTTTACTATAGCTTTAATATCACCTGTCAAAGGCAATTTGACAGTCAACAGGGATTTGTTTTTATTTTAATCCATTCTATTGATTTTTTAGAAATTCACCTTTAGTATTCGCTAAATTAATTGTAAAATATATAGGCTAGTTGTAATTTCATTTGTATTAATTGATAAATTATTCACGTATAACAAAACTGTTAGAGATTATTCTCAGAATATTTTTTATATACTATTTTATAATAAATATATTTTAATATTAAATAGGAAATATATTTTTTTAGTCTTTAGTAACGGAGATCGTATCGACTTTTAAACTATTCTTTTGTTCAATTGTTTTAAATAAATTTTTATCGGATTGACTGGGAACCAAACCGACTCCGTGCCCTAGGGTTAGAGATCATGGCAAATGTCAATAGTGATTAAAAGCCAAAAGTTGTGAGATTCCAGGCAGCCAATGAAAATTTATTTATAGCAGGATTGGATAGCAGGTTCTATA
>JAKCPI010009885.1:0-53593 GCA_023213315.1 Euborellia annulipes
AAGACGTATTGCTTATATAAGCTTATATAAAAAAAAAAAAAAAATTTTACCCTATGAGTAAGGGGTAGTTCACCCCATGCATGTTTTTTTTTAGATGACATCTTTGGAATCAGTATCCATTAAAATGTATATAAAGACATATTGCTTGTAATTACCAAAAAAAAAAAAATATTTTTTGCTTCCTTCAGTAAGGGGTAGTTCACCCCATCTATATATTTTGTAAAAATAAATGACATTTTCGTAACGATTGACCTTTAAAATGTATATAAAGACATATTGCTTGTAATTATCAAAGCAAAACTTTTTTAACACCTTGAGTAAAGGGTAGTTCACCCCATGTATGTTTTTAGTAAAAATAATAGATGACATCTTTGGAATCAGCATCCATTAAAATGTATATAATATATATAAAGACGTATTGCTTGTAATTATCAAAAAAAAAATTTTTTTTGCTCCCTTCAGTAAGGGGTAGTTCACCCCATGTATCTTTTTTGTAAAAATAAATGTCATTTTTGTAAAACGCATATTTTTTTTTGATTTTTTGACATATGTTTTTCTTTATATTTCACACATCAAAATTTTATTTCAACTTTGTCAAGGGGTAATTTCAACCCCTTTCGGTAAAATACGAAAATATTGAAGGGTATAGAAGAACATATGATTATGTTATGTATGTATAGTTTGAATTTTGTAAAAATCCGCCCAAAAAAAGATAATTATGGCCGCTTTTTTTCGATTTCAGCCCACTGTGCGGCGTGGCTACTGCTGGAGAACTCACCGAAGATGATATCAATCAGAATTACGTAAATGACAGAAATGAAATTGACGATGAGGCTGACCAATCACAGAGTTTGGATAAAGAACTCGAAAAAAAATATCAAAAAAGCAACAAGCTTTAAAGGCTTTGGAAACGCTCCACAAGTTTTTTGAATATTCAGCGGTTGCGATAGGACTATATTTGATAAAAAAATCTGGTGTGACTGGCGCACAGCACACAACTTTCTCTTACCTTCGGTAATCGTAAGTTGTGTACGGTGCTTGTCACACCAGATTTTTTGTGTCGACATATATTTAGTTCCCGGCAGTAGGGAATATTTGAATTCAGATGTAAAATTTATAAGTATGGGAAAATATTTATATTTTGTAACCATGGCAACCATTTCTATCTTTCCTATGAAGCACAAGAGTAAAGTGTGCTTCAAACAATTTTGGGGGCAAAACGAGAATATACATTTGAAAGAGAATCTAAAAAATAATTGATTTTTGAATTTAAAAAAAAAATCGTTGGAGCGAATTTAGAGAAAAAAACTGAAAAAGTGCATCAGTAAAGTATTAGTACTTTTTGGGCGATTTTGATTAAAAGCTTATTTTTCCGGTCCAGGGGGGTGTTTAACTTAAATATAAAATTTCAGCCTCATAGCTCAATTCCTTCATGCTTAAAATTGAACACACACCCACCCACACACACACCCACACCCACAGACAGACCATGTCGCGAAAACGACTTTTTTGGATTCAGGGGACCTCAAAACGTGAAGATCCATCAAAATCTCGACATCGAATTTTTGACATGAATCCAATACTTTCTCTCTATATATATATTACATATATACATAGGTAAGAGAAAGTAATATATGAACTCGAAAAACATGCACATAATGTAAAATCAGAAACACAAAAAAAGTTAACAGATTTTTACTTTCTCTTACCTATGTATGAGAAAGTATTGGATTCATGTCAAAAATTCGATGTCGAGATTTTGTGGATCTTCACGTTTTGAGGTCCCCTGAATCCAAAAAAGTGGTTTTCGCGACATGGTCTGTCTGTGTGTCTGTGAACAAAATATCTCAATAACGGAAAGAGCTATGAGGTTGAAATTTTATATTTAAGTTAAGCACCCCCATGGGATGGGGAACTTTTGAACAAAATCGCCCAAAAAGTACTAATACTTTACTGATGCACTTTTTCAGTTTTTTTCTCTAAATTCGCTCCAACGATTTTTTTTTTTTAATTCAAAAATCAATTATTTTTTAGATTCTCTTTAAAATGTATATTCTCATTTTTTCAGTGAAATCTTCTGAAGACCACTTTACTCTTGTTCTTCATAGGAAAGATAGGAGAAATGGTTGCCATGGTAACAAAATATAAATATTTTCCCCCACTTTTTTTTTTTTTTTTTAAACATTCACACTTTTTTCTCATTCACACTCACACTCACACACACATTCATACAGTCTTTTCGGCAACTCAGGCCATTTAAGACTTTTTACGATATCCGTTATTACTAAATATACATATATGGGGTCCAGGCATTCTTATTTAAGCCATCTGGTATCCAAATGGCTTAAATAAAATCATCGGACTGCCTGGGTCCGAACCCGCGACGTTTGGTATAGGAGGTAGGAGCGCTACCTACTACGCCAAACCCGGGGGCTTTCCCCCACTTATAAATTGTACATCTTGAAAATCGAATGTACCGTACTTTCGGAAACTAAATACATGTCGACACAAAAAATCTGGTGTGACAAGCACAGAACACAACTTTCGGTTACCGAAGGTAAGAGCAGTGCTGCTCATTTTAAAAATCTGATCTCAAATTCAATTTGCAATATGGACGTTGAAGAGATAGCACTGCTCTTACATATGCGACGAGGAATGGAAGGAAAAATGGCTATCCCAATTATTTTGTGAACAAAGTCATACTAAATTTTCAAAATAAATATGTCACCAATACAGCCAATATGCCTAATAATGTCAATACTCAAAGTTCATTTTTCTCAATAAATTATATCCCAGGTGTGTCTGAAAAAATTAAAAAATTATTAAATAACTTTCAAATAAATATAGCATTTAAACAACAAAAAAACATATCGTTCCTTTTTAATAATAAAGACAACATTCCACAAAGCAAAAAGAATAATACCATCTACATTCTAGACAAAAAAATAGGATTTGCCCTCCCCTTATTTACAGCAATAATAGTCTCGAGTTCAAAGATTCATTTTCTGTTCTGGAAGTGACAGTTACATCTGATCTCTCCTGGAGCAAACCACATCTCTTCTGTGGTTAAATCTACCGCAAGGAAATTGGGTTTCCTATTCAAAACGAAGCGTTACTTTTCCTCCCAACAACTCCTAATCCTCTATAAAGCCCAAATTCGGCCGTGTCTTGAATATTGTTCCCACCTTTGGCGAGGGGCGTCGAAAGACGCTCTCTCCTCCTTGGAAGCCATACAGAGGCGTGCAATTAGACTGATAGGTGATTCTACCCTTACTGCATCCCTACAGTCACTAGATCATAGAAGAAGAGTATCTGCACTATCTCTCTTCTACAGGTATTACCATGGTCAATGCTCTGCCGAATTAAAATCAATTATCCCACCCAATGCAACATATTCACGGAACACAAGAGAGGCATCGTCCCAGCATCCCTATGCTGTTCAGATCACGACTAACAGAACAAAACAATTTCATTCTTCCTTTGTCCCCATGACCTCCCGTGATTGGAACAAGCTCCCTGCGTCTATCTTCCCCAAAACCTACAATCTTCAGACTTTCAAGTCTAACCTCAACAGGCATCTTCTCAGTTCCCGCAGTTGAGTTTCCCCTTTATGCTTCTCCTTTTGTTTTTATTTTCTTCCTGGCTGCATGTGACTATTGGTCATTATAGGTCTTCGGACCTTATGCACCCATTCCAAAAAAAAAAAAAAAAAAAAAAAAAAAAAAAAAAAATACACTGCGTTATTCGAACTCGAAACTTTCGATTAAATCTTTCCAGCATATCGATTGATATGTTGGTTACAGCATGGCGAGAGGTGAGACAGGTTCTTAGGACGATCATTGAAAACAATTGATTTTAAATAGTCCCATTAAAAATAATCGCATGGGGCTCAATCAGACTAGTACTCTTTGGCCGATTTTGATTAAAAGCTTATTTTTCCGGTCCCGGGGGGTGTTTAACTTAAATATAAAATTTCGACCTCATAGCTCAATTCCTTCATGCTTAAAATTGAACACACACACACACACCCACCCACCCACCCACCCACACACCCACCGACAGACAGACCATGTTGCGAAAACCACTTTTTTGGATTCAGGGGACCTCAAAACGTGAAGATCCATCAAAATCTCGACATCGAATTTTTGACATGAATCCAATACTTTCTCTCTATATATATATTACATATATACATAGGTAAGAGAAAGTAAAAAAAAAACATGATAAATTGCCCGTCCCCCTGTAAGGTCTATATAGGCCAAACAGGTAGATATCAAGGGGTGAGAATCTCCGAGCATGAAAGATCGGTTAAAAATAAAAAGGTAACAACTGCGCTCGCTACCCATGCTTTTGAGACGGGGCACAAATTCGATTTTGGTAATATCAGCACCCTGGCAGTAGTTGATCATTTGTCCAAAAGGTTGATAGCAGAAAAATGTTATATAAAAAAATATGGAGATACAGCCCTTAATTTTCAGACAGATTGCGTGGGGATAAGCAATTTTTATACTGCCCTTCTAAGTGACAAATGACTCCTGTTTTCGTATAATAATCAAGAGTCGCGGGAGCGACTCGTCGCCGAGCATGTAAAAAGCAAAAGAAAGCAAAGAAACTCTTAATACTACCATTTAGTTGACATTCCAATAGATGCCAATGGCCCATTGCATTTAGATGGACGAGTCGTCCCTAGACTATATTATCAAGAATGATTTTAAATCCTTAATAAAAGATAGGGACGTGAAAAAAGTTTTTTGAGAAACTTTTCTCTTTCTGGGCGAATATCTCAAAAAGGTTTTAAGATATCGGAGCCAAATTCTTTTTATATTAAACTAGAATAAATAAGGATTATTTTGAGCACGAATTCAAAAAAAAATTCCAGTCCCAAAAAGAATGGCAGAGGCTCAAAGTTGAGATTTTGCCGATTTCGGAAGGTCAAAAGTTAGTCTCTTATTTTTCCTTTTTTAAAGTGAAACTTTTATTATATCGGTACGAATTTTTTGGTTCTTCTATCAGCATGTCGTTTTGTAACGAGGTGACGTAAAAAGCCATGACGCTACAAGCCATGACGTCACTAATTGTGACGTCATGGCGACTCACACCAGGTTTTTTTTTACTACGCTACGGCATTTATACTTATTTAATCACAATATATTTTAATAAAATTTAAAATGACCATTCTCTATGATCTAATTAATCGAAAAATGATATTCCAGACTTCAGAAAGTTCTTTTGGGGGGACGTCCCCCCACTAAAATTTATCTTTCACTCGATTTTAATAAAATTTAAAATGACCATTCTCTATGATCTAATAATCGAAAAATGATATTCCAGACTTCAGAAAGTTCTTTTGGGGGGACGTCCCCCCACTAAAATTTATCTTTCACTCGATTTTAATAAAATTTAAAATGACCATTCTCTATGATCTAATAATCGAAAAATGATATTCCAGACTTCAGAAAGTTCTTTTGGGGGGACGTCCCCCCACTAAAATTTATCTTTCACTCGATTTTAATAAAATTTAAAATGACCATTCTCTATGATCTAATTAATCGAAAAATGATATTCCAGACTTCAGAAATTCTTTTGGGGGACGCCCCACTAAAATTTATCTTTCACTCGATTTTAATAAAATTTAAAATGACCATTCTCTATGATCTAATTAATCGAAAAATGATATTCCAGACTTCAGAAAGTTCTTTGGGGGGATCCCCACTAAAATTTATCTTTCACTCGATTTTAATAAAATTTAAAATGACCATTCTCTATGATCTAATTAATGAAAAATGATATTCCAGACTTCAGAAAGTTCTTTTGGGGGGACGTCCCCCACTAAAATTTATCTTTCACTCGATTTTAATAAAATTTAAAATGACCATTCTCTATGATCTAATAATGAAAAATGATATTCCAGACTTCAGAAAGTTCTATTGGGTACAGGGGGGACGTCCCCCCACTAAAATTTATCTTTCACTCGATTTTAATAAAATTTATACCTGCTCTACCTAATCCTGATAATAGTGAGATATTTTAAATTGTAGGAAATATATGTTAAGTCAAGTCAAATAGATTTCAGATTTTAAAAAGAAATTTTTTAAATTGATAGAATGTAATTTTTAAAATATTGAATTAAGAAATATTTTCAAGTTTTATTTATGCAAAAAATATTTCTTAATATAATTGGATTTATTTTTTAAATTGAAACTTTTATATTTACATTTTTGAAAATTATTTATATGTGAGTAAACATATAATAGTAATATTAGTATAGTACACGTGTATTGATGTAAATGTTGTTGTTTACTTGATCGTGATGGACAACAATACAGCTAGTGAGTCAAATAAACCGGTCGACGAGGAAACGAACAAGAATAGTGCGGAAATTTCCGACGATGAATAAATTTTACGCCGCAAGAGACAGATTGCCGAGAGAGTTCGTGCTTGTAGGGAAAGGAAAAAAAAGGCTCTTGGTAAGTTAATTAAATGTTTATAGTGAATTTATTAGTGATGAGAAGTGGCTGTAGACTTTGAATTGGGTAAAAAAATCTATTTAATTGTTAACGTTTCGGTCGCAAATTACGACCTTCCTCAGAACGATTAATTGTTAGAATACAAGATTAACAGTATTATATTCAATTACTAAATAAATATTGTTCTCAGTTTTTAACATGCGTCTATTGATTTCCTATTATCATTCCCATTTTCCAATTATTAAGTTAAGATTAAAAACGCTATTTTAATACTCTTAATCGAATAATTTTCTGAAAATTTTCAGTTAAACGCCTACGATCCGAAAAAAAAGTTTCACTTGCATCGTGGTTTCATAAAACCACACAATGATTTTTTTTTCTTTTTTTTCTTTTTTTTTTCATTCTTTTCTTCAATTTTCAAATTTTTAGACAAAGCTACAGGTTTCCCTGCTGGACCGATTTGGATGAAATTTAAAATACAAATAGATACTATCAAAAACCCGATACCTTTGATATAAAATTTCATTTTGGATCAAAAGTGACTTTTTGAGAGGTATTCAAAATTTCAAATTTGTCCTATCTTTAACGTGGCGAAAAGACAATTCTAACTATTTTGCTCCCTGATGACGTCATCTAGGAACATATCTATTAATATTAGTAATTTTCATCCCTAATGGAATAACAATTTTTAGGATAAATCCATTCAGATAGAAATACAATAGATTAACGTGATAAGAAGAAGTGCTACCAACATAACAAAAATAAAAATCCTAAAATTTTATAAAATTTGGTGAAATCCTATGTTTATCGTTTTGAATGGATACCAAACGATGTATTTACATTCTACCAACATAACAAAAATAAAAAACCTAAAATTTTATAAAATTTGGTGAAATCCTATGTTTATCGTTTCGAATGAATACCAAACGAAGTATTTACAATCTACCAACATAACAAAAATAAAAAACCTAAAATTTTATAAAATTTGGTGAAATCCTATGTTTATCGTTTTGAATGGATACCAAACGATGTATTTACATTCTACCAACATAACAAAAATAAAAAACCTAAAATTTTATAAAATTTGGTGAAATCCTATGTTTATCGTTTCGAATGAATACCAAACGAAGTATTTACAATCTACCAACATAACAAAAATAAAAAACCTAAAATTTTATAAAATTTGGTGAAATCCTATGTTTATCGTTTCGAATGAATACCAAACGAAGTATTTACAATCTACCAACATAACAAAAATAAAAAACCTAAAATTTTATAAAATTTGGTGAAATCCTATGTTTATCGTTTCGAATGGATACCAAACGATGTATTTACATTCTACCAACATAACAAAAATAAAAAACCTAAAATTTTATAAAATTTAGGGAAATCCTATGTTTATCGTTTTGAATGAATACCAAACGAAGTATTTACAATCTACCAACATAACAAAAATAAAAATCCTAAAATTTTATAAAATTTGGTGAAATCCTATGTTTATCGTTTCGAATAGATACCACACGATGTATTTACATCCTACCAACATAACAAAAATAAAAATCCTAAAATTTTATAAAATTTGGTGAAATCCTATGTTTATCGTTTCGAATGGATACCAAACGATGTATTTATTTTTTACTGTTTGGAATGCATATTAAAAGATCTATTCATGGGATAACTTAATATTTAATAAACAAAAATTAATAAATAATATTTTCATGTAATATTTCACAAAAAGAAGTGAAATCTCAGCCAAAAACATCGGAGATGCAAAAAGGGGCGCCTCGCATTATTTTTGCCTAGCGTCGAGGTGAAATCAAAAAAATGCGCCTCGCTTTTCTGATTTATATAAAAGCGAGGATATATGAAACAAATAAAATTCTGTAGGGGTTTTATTTAAGTGAAAATATTTCCTCGCTTTTATATAAATCAGAAAAGCGAGGCGCATTTTTTTGATTTCACCTCGACGCTAGGCAAAAATAATGCGAGGCGCCCCTTTTGCATCTCCGATGTTTTTGGCTGAGATATAAATAACGGAGGTAAAAATTGTAATAAATGTTCAGTGGCGTAGTGAGTTTAACTCGCGCCCGGGGCAAAATACATTTTAAGCGCCCCCCCCCCCCATTCGAAAACCATATAATATTATATGTAAAATATACAAAATTATTATGGGGGCGGTATAACTCGCCGAAAATTTTCTCGCCCAAAGCAAACTCGCCGAAAATCCGGAAAGTTCCAAAATTTTTAAAAATCTGGTGTGACTGCCCCACCAGATTTTTTGTGTCGACATACGTATATATATAGTTTCCGTCGATATATTAGAAGATGAAATGAAATTTATAAGCAGGGCTCGGGCCCTCGGGCTTGGTCTAGTGGCTAGAGTGCTGGCCTTCTAAAGTAATGGTCAGGGGTTAGGACCCCAGGCAATCTGATGATTTTATCTAAGCCATTTGGATTCCAAATGGCTTAAATAAGAATGCCTGGACCCCCAATAGATATATACATTTAATAAGGTTTATCGTAAAAGTCTTATATGGCCTAAGTGGCCGAAGCGACTGTGTGCATGTGTGTGTGAGTGTGAGTAGGAATGAGAAAAAAGTGTGAGTGTTTTTTTTTTTATTAAAAAAAAAAATACTAATAAAACCTCAAATTATGCATTTAAAAAGGCCAAAATATGCATCAAAAATATTCTGTGTGTGTATGTGTTCAATTTTAAGCATGAAGGAATTGAGCTAGGAAGATGAAATTTTATATTTAAGTTAGGCGCCTCTAGGGCGTGAAAATAAGCTTTTAAATAAAATCGGCCAAAGGATTTTGATGTACTTTTTCAGTTTTTTTTTTTTTTTTCAAAATTTGTTCCAAAGATTTTGATTAAAATTCAAAAATCAATTGTTCCTTAAAATGTATATTCTCATTTTGCTTTTGAAATCGTATGAAGACCACTTAACTCTTGTACTTCATAATAAAGATTGAAGCCAGGAATATAAATAGATATTTTCCCATACTTATAAATTTCAAAACTTCTAATATATCGACGCTTTATATACGTATGACGACACAAAAAATCTGGCGTCACAAGCACAGTACAGTACCTTTGGTAAGAGAAAGTTGTCAGATGTGCGACAGTCACACCAGATTTTTAAAAATATTTTATTTTGGAACTTGTCGGGTTTTCGGCCATTTTTTTGAGATTTTGCTTTCGGCTAGAAAATTTTCGGTGCGCTTTTTTTCGGCGAGTTTTTTCGCCGACTTTTTTTCGGCGAGAATTATTATATTACACTGGCACTACATTTAAAATATATTTTCCAGAAATCAATTATATTAAAAATAAAAATTATCCAGCAATTTTTTTTTGTTTTGCGGACCATTTGGCGCCCCTTGTGAGCGGCGCCCGGGGCATCATGACCCCCCTTGCCCCCCCCCCTCGCTACGCCACTGTAAATGT
Organism: Euborellia annulipes; assembly: GCA_023213315.1. Classification (NCBI taxonomy): domain Eukaryota; kingdom Metazoa; phylum Arthropoda; class Insecta; order Dermaptera; family Anisolabididae; genus Euborellia; species Euborellia annulipes. The sequence continues at coordinate 9,913 of JAKCPI010009885.1, forward strand.
TCTCCCTTTTGATCGATGAGAGTTGGGCACTTTTTTAATAAAAGGTTTATAATTAGAAATAAATATTTTAAATAAATTTAATCATAATATCTATAAGCCTTATCTCTTTTGAAATAATTTAATTATATATAAAGACGTTATTTAAAAAAATCTAATTCATTGAGCTCGTTTCTCTCTTGTCCGCCACTTGATGGTATTTAACGTTGTCCAATATTCACTGACTAAATGCATTGGTAATATCAATCAATTGTATTATTTACTCCAGACAACTCTATTATTAATGTTCAATATATGTCTATTTAAGACTTATGCACTGTAAGTAATACATGTAACACTTTTATACTGTAAATATTAATGTAATTGCCATGTTATAATAATGAAATGTTATGTGAATGTTTGATGACTTCTAGCTTGGAAGGCTGATGATGGCAGAGTAAACCTATGCCGAAACGTCCGGATTAAAGAGTTTATTTAATAATAGAGGCTCTTTTTATTTGGCTGCTAACCTCTTCCTACTACGAACGAAAATATAAATATTTTCCCACACTTATAAATTTTACACGCTCCCGGGTGTGGCGTAGTAGGTAGCGTGCCTACCTGCTATACCAAACGTCGCGGGTTCGGACCGAGGCAGTCCGATGATTTTATTTAAGCCATTTGGATACCAGATGGCTTAAAAAGAAATGCCTCAACCCACAATAGATAATATATATTACAACGGTTATCGTCTAAAGTCTTAAATGGCCTGAGTTGCCGAAAAGACTGTGTGAATGTGTGTGTGAGTGTGAGTGCGAATGAGAAAAAAGCGTGAATGTTTAAAAAAAAAAAAAAAAAAAAAAATTTACATCTGAATTCAAATGTTCCGTACTGTCGGGAACTAAATATTTCTCAACACAAAAAATCTGGTGTGACAAGCACAGAACACAACTTTCGATTACCGAAGGTAAGAGAAAGTTGTGTGCTGTGCGCCAGTCACACCAGATTTTTTTTGTTTTTTTTTTAAACATTCCCACTTTTTTCTCATTCACACTCACAGGCATCCACACATTCACAGTCTTTTCGGCAACTTAGGCCATTCAAGACTTTGACAATAACCGTTATGAATATATAGAACTATTATTTGGGGTCCAGGCGTACGGACATTAGAATTCAAGATGTAAAATTTATAAACATGAGAAAATGTTACTATAGCAACCATTTCTCCTATCTTTCCTATAAAATACAAGAGTAAAGTGTGTTTCAAAAGATTCCAAGGGCAAAAGGAAAATATACATTTTAAAGAGGATCTAAAAAATGTCACACCACAGGCACTGAACCTTACCGAATGTCGTACTGGGAAATATTTTCAGTTTTGGTTGGCAGGCTTTCTCATTATCTCCTGAGATATATGAAAGCCCATAAATTGGTTTAGCGAACAAGCGCGTTTAGTTTAGCCCCGGCTCAAAAGGGGAGGGGGGGTGGTCACTTTGGATCACGTGATTGAACACTAAAATCCAGATTTACCCAGGAATTTTTCTGAAAGATATTGGCTATGCGCAGAATTTCTCAAAATCAGTATCAATTTCTTCTGAATCACTTGAGCTTGATTCATAGCTGGTGGATTTACACTTGTACCCGAAGAAGAAATTTTTTTTAGATTGGGGCTCAATAAAGTTTTTTTTTTTTTTATTTAGGACTTTTTCGGCATCGAAGGCCATTTAGACCCCGTCTCTGTTTATTTCAATACCATTGGTAGAGTTATCGGATATTTTTTTCTTTTCAATGACATTATAATGGCACAAAAGAAAGATATTTACTCGACAAAAACTTGAGAGTAACTAAATTTATTTATTAAAATAAAGAATTTAAAAAAATAATCTTTCTTTTTTACATTGTAATAAAAAGCTTAAAAAATTACATTTTTTTAAAGGAAAAGTGAATAATTTTAGAAATTTTTTTAATTTGGTTTCCGAGGTGACTGGGGGGGGGGACATCCAGGGGGGCAGAGGTCCTTGCCGGGGGGCGGATGCCCCCTAGCCCCCCCGTAGCGCCGTCACTGAAGAGAGATGTGTCTGACCGACTGACTTACTAAGCGATGACAACGCCCAGCCTAAACTATAATAATACCTATAAAGCTGAAAATTTGCATGTAGATTACTTTTATTACGTAGTCATCATTTAAGAAGAGATTTTCGAAATTCAAATTCAGTCGAAGGCAAACCTTGCGGCTAGTATACATGGGCGTACCCAGGATTAAATCTAGGGGGGGGGGGGGGCATGGTCAGATCAAGGGCGTCCAGGGGGGGGGGGCAGATCATGGTCGTCCAGATTGTGACATAGCTATTTTTAATATAGAGGGGAAAAGCCTTCAAATTAAAGGCCTAAAAACCCTCGAGTCCTAACAAAAAAAATCATTCCCCGTCGCCATCCACCAATTTTGTTTCGTTTCATCACTTAATAAACGTTTAATTTTTTTTGTGCTTCTAGGGGGGGGGGGGCAAGCTGCCCCCTGCCCCTCGCTGGGTACGTCCATGCTAGTATATATATAAAAAAGTTATATAACCAAGAATGTATCTACCTGGTGCATGAGATTTTGATGTACTTTTTTAGTTTTTTTCGATTTTCTCAAAATTCGCTCCAAGGATTTTTTTAAAATTCATAAATCAACTCTTCATGGTCAAAAATGTCCACACACACACAGACCAATTTGCGGGACCCACTTTTTTGGACTCAGGGGACCTCAAAACATGTATATTCATCAAAATCTCGACTTCGAATTTTTGTAATAATCTCAATAGTTTCTATCTCTATATATTTCATATATAGGGTACGAGAAAGTAAAAAATCTATTGCGCTGGATGCACATCACGACACTTTCTCTTTCTTGCCCTCGATTTTTTTACAACGCTTTTATTAACTTGCTTTCCTGTTTTTCCGACAAATTTGCAAATCGAAATTTCGACCACTTCTACTTAACCTAGAGCTTTGAAATTTTATACACATATGTAACTCCCGTGACAATGCAATATTTGATGTGTCTCATCTTTGTAGGTCAATTAATTACAAAATGGCAGCCGATCAAAAAAAGTGGGGGTAAAACTTTATAATCAAAATTTCTCCTATTTATAATTAAGTTAGAGTTTTGAGCATTAGCAGAGGAGTTAAATAGACTTTACTCTACAAAATGTGCTATTCAAAATTATTAAAAATTCAAAAAATTCAAAATGGCGGCCAATTAATCAATTTCCATTGTTCGGTCCGACAAAGTTAGCGATCGAAATTACGACCAGTTCTAGTTAATCTAGAACTTTGAAATTTTATACACATATGTAACTCCCGTGACAATGCAATATTTGATATGTCTCATCTTTGTAGGTCAATTAATTTCGGCCTATCAAAAAAAAAGAGGGGGTGAAATTTATAATCAAAAATTTCTCTTCTTTTAAAATACAAATTGTCTTATTGTATCGTGTATATGTATATAACTCATACGTATTAATATTTTATTACAAAAACTAAAAAGAGTTAAATAAAATAATATAAAAAAAAAATTTAAAAACAACGCTTTTATAAATGTACTAAAAAGAGAAAAATAATTATGTATAATTTCTTTAAAATTATATTAAAAATTAATATATGTTACTAAAACTAAAAGCGTTGGGCGCGCAAATTAACAATCTCTTGCAATTTGCATTGCAGAGGATCAACTAACCTTAATTCACCGATACATGATTCAAAAAAAAAAATAAAATAAAATAATCTAACTAGAACATTTGAGTCACTTCAAACTGTTTTGCCTAACTACCCGCCAAGTCTATGGTATTTAAATGTATTCATAAAACATATAATAGGCCTATTTATACAATTAAAATTTGCAAATCCCGCGCCCAACGCTTTTAGTTTTAGTAACATATATTAATTTTTAATATAATTTTAAAGAAATTATACATAATTATTTTTCTCTTTTTAGTACATTTATAAAAGCGTTGTTTTTAAATTTTTTTTTTATATTATTTTGAATGTTGTGTTCTATGCTTGTCACGCCAGAATTTTTGTGTATATATACACATATATAAGTATTTAGTTTCCGCAGAAATTTGTTTCGTCATCGAAGGCCATTTAGACACCGTCCCTATTTATATAAAATGATTGGTAGCCAATTCAATTCATTGCTTGGGTCGGGATGCGAACCCACGACCCTTGGTACAAATGGCCTGCACTACACCAAGCCCCGACGATAAATTAGATTTCAAGATGTAAAATTTAGAAACATGAAAAAATATTTAAATTTTTTTGGATTAATGATACAAAAAGAGGATGCAGCCAATAATAAAAAGCATCTGTTTTAGTTAACACTCTTTATTTGGAACGTTTCGGCTATGATTAACAAAGCCATCTTCAGCCCTCCAAGCTAGAAATATATACATACATTCATTAAATAATTGTTTTGTTAATAAATGGTCATAATAGTACAATTATATACTCACAGTATATTTTATATTATTAACATATAAAACAGATGTAGTCAAATTAGTTATAATACAGTACATGTGTATTTGGTCGTATGTATATTTAAATTATCATTACCCACAAGAGAGCATGAGAGCAAAGCCTTGAATGCGAAAAATTTTAACATTTCGATCTATTTAAACAAATAATTCTTTATAATTTTATTTTTATTGATAATTTTTTTATTATATTTAAATCACAGCCGATTATAAAAATGTTACTCATTTTATCAATTTTAAATAGATAAAAGCATTCACTGTTATTTTAAAAAAATCTTTATTATTAATATATTATCAATTAATGACCATTGTCACACAACAGAGCGGCATAGAAATTGCTTAAACCTATGCAATCAGTGTGAAAATTAAGAGCCCTTTGACCGTATTTTTTTATATAGGATTTCTCCACTATCAGTCTTTTTGCCAAATTATTAACAATCGCCAATGTGACCACATTATCAAAGTCAAACTTATGCCCTGTTTCAAAGGAATGAACTGATAGTGCAGTTGTCAATTTTTTATTTTTTACACTATTTTTATGTTCAGATATTCGAATCCCTTGATGTCTGCTGGACTGCCCTATATAGACACTTGATGGGGATGGACAATCTAAACAATTTATTAAATAAATTGTGTTATTTATTTTGCTTTGAGGAATGGGATCTTTATTGTTAAAAAGGAATGAAAGATTTCCTGACTGTTTATGGGCTATATTTATTTTAAGATTGCGAAATGTTTTACAAATTTTCTCTGATACGTAAGGGATGTAAGTAAGAGAAAAATAATGGATAGGTGGATTACTTGCTGCCCCTCCCATATTATATGTCAATACATTATTACTTCTTTTATTATATTTAAGTTGGTAATTGTAAACAATTTTACTGATCATATAATTAGGGTAACAATTTTTACTGGCAAGTTGCTTAAATTGGTCTAGATTTTTTTGACAAAATTGTGTGTCTCCCAGATCAAATATTCTTTTGAGAAAATAATTCAAAGTGTTAATCTTGTAAATAATTGGTAAGTTGGAATGGTAATTAGTGAACCTGCCACTGTCTGATGGTTTAGTGTATATATCAAAACACAACGAGCCACATGTTCTTTTTATGACCAGGAGGTCTAGGAAAGGAATCATATTATTATTTTCGACTTCAAAGGTGAATTTTAAAGATGGGTGAAAGTCATTGAATTTTTTCAAAACATCGCTTACTTCATTAGACGGAAGACATGTTAGAGAGTCATCCACATATTGAAAATAGAATGGAAGATTAAGCGGTTGTACTGTATGGTTATAAAATTTTTTAATAACAATATCTGCCGCTACTGGGCTTAGAGATCCCCCCATAGGAAGCCCACTTTGCTGTAAATATGTCTTAGAATTGAATGAAAAATAGTTAGAATATAAGCATAGACCTAGTGCTTCTTTAAATTGTTCTAATGACATCAAAGTGTAACTACTGATTTCAGGCCAGTATTCATTTATACATTGCATGAAGAAATCTAATGGTACGGCAGTGAATAAATTTTGTACGTCAAAAGATATCAATACATAGTTTGGTGGTACTCTAAAAGATGTTAATTTTTCTTTTACTACCTTTGAATTTTTAACTCTAAAATCATCCCCCGTAACTATATTTTTGAGGATATCAGCCAGGTATTTAGACAATTTTGAATTAGGGTAGTTAATCGTAGAAACGATTGGCCTATAGGGATGGTTAGGGGCGCTTCCTTTGTGTGTTTTGATAGTACCATACAACCTAGCAATATGGGAATTCTTAGCTGTAAGTTTTTTAAATAATTTTTCATCTAATGCTTTTGTGTTCACTAGTTTTCGAAGAAATCCATTAATTTTTAGTTCTAACCGTGGTATTGGGTTGTAGTTAATTTGTTTATAAATATTATTATCTTCTAAAATTTTATTCATATTTGCATTATATGAATCTGTCGAAGTAATCACAGCTATTTTGGATTTATCCGATTGCACAAATTTAATGTTAGTATTAGATTTTTTATATTTTATTGTTTTAATCACATCTGATTTTATAGTATTTGAAAACCGAGAAACTGGCCTATTTGAGTTTTGATAATTGGTGAGGATATTAGATATTTGTCCTCTAACAAATGATTTTTGACTATCATTTAAGCCATTGTTAGTAATTACATATTCGCAATCTGCTATACATTGTATTATGTTTTTTTGTTTTTTATCACATACTGGAGCAAATTTAGGTTCATAGCTAAGGGTAGTAGCGACATAATCTGGCATAAGTTTGACTTTGATAATGTGGTCACATTGGCGATTGTTAATAATTTGGCAAAAAGACTGATAGTGGAGAAATCCTATATAAAAAAATACGGTCAAAGGGCTCTTAATTTTCACACTGATTGCATAGGTTTAAGCAATTTCTATGCCGCTCTGTTGTGTGACAATGGTCATTAATTGATAATATATTAATAATAAAGATTTTTTTAAAATAACAGTGAATGCTTTTATCTATTTAAAATTGATAAAATGAGTAACATTTTTATAATCGGCTGTGATTTAAATATAATAAAAAAATTATCAATAAAAATAAAATTATAAAGAATTATTTGTTTAAATAGATCGAAATGTTAAAATTTTTCGCATTCAAGGCTTTGCTCTCATGCTCTCTTGTGGGTAATGATAATTTAAATATACATACGACCAAATACACATGTACTGTATTATAACTAATTTGACTACATCTGTTTTATATGTTAATAATATAAAATATACTGTGAGTATATAATTGTACTATTATGACCATTTATTAACAAAACAATTATTTAATGAATGTATGTATATATTTCTAGCTTGGAGGGCTGAAGATGGCTTTGTTAATCATAGCCGAAACGTTCCAAATAAAGAGTGTTAACTAAAACAGATGCTTTTTATTATTGGCTGCATCCTCTTTTTGTATCATTAATCCAATTATATAACAGCCACAATTCGTTATAAAAATTTAAATTTTTTTGCCATGGCAATCATTTCTCATAACCTTCTTATGAAGTACAAGAATAAAGTGTGCTTCAAACAATTCTTAGGGCAAAATGAGAATAATCCTTTTATCTAAAAAATAAAATAAAGGGTCGGACTAAGCGGAGCGCACAACTTTGCCCACACATCATTCAAGAAAAAAATATTTGTCCCCCCCTCCCCCTAGAGCCCCCCTAATGGTCCTATGTTATACATATTATATATCATTTTACTCGGGAGGAAGTCTAGTTTCTGAATATATAAAAAAAATTATAGGTTATGTAAAAAAAAATTTTTTGCCCCCCCCCCCCCCTAGAGCCCCTAATGGTCCGATGTTTAACAAAAGCTTTTCAGTTCTTGGCCTCTACCCCTAGTTTATGGGTGCAAAATTTCAAAACAATTGGATGAATAGTTTTTGAGATTTCGTTGATGAAAAAAATTACCACAGACACACACACACAGACATTATTCCAAAAACTTCTTAAATGGATTCAGGGGACCTCAAAACGCATTTTGGCAGCTTCAGAAAAATTTCGATTTTTTTTTTTTTTTTTTTTTACGATTACATTTGAGGCGAGCGTGGCTTATCGGATAAGCTGAGGCTTAGTAATTCGAGGTAAAATGTCACTCGAGTTCGAACCCAACTTGCCGAAAAAATTCAACCAAAGTCGAACGTCTCTGCTGGAGCAAAAGGGAGTACACATCCCCTCCAATTCCAGGCAGTTAGGGCCTGAGGGATGGACATAGGAATTCAGGGGTAAAACATCACCCGAATTCGAACCATTCCTAGATCGGGGGAACACAATAGATCTGATCTAGAAGGTCGCAGTGCAAAGAGAAGCCCCAGAACAACTAATCAATCAATCATATACATTAACTTTACCTGTCCAACCTACGGTTGATGGGCAAAGTTAAAAATCAGAAAGTCTTCTATCCTAGAAAACAAGCCACTTACTTATCTTCTATATTATTCCCGGAAAATAACCAAATTATTAACAAAAATAAATATACATTGAAATTTATTGAAGATACCATTACATGGGCGTACCCAGCGAGGGGCAGGGGGGCAGCTGCCCCCCCCCTAGAAGCAAAAAAAAAAAAATTAAACGTTTATAAATTGGTGAAACGAAACAAAATTGGTGGATAGCGGCGGCGAATGATTATTTTTGTTAGGACTCGAGGGTTTTTAGGCCTTTAATTCGAAGGCTTTTCCCCTCTATATTAAAAATAGCTATGTCACAATCTGGACGACCATGATCTGCCCCCCCTGGACGACCATGATCTGACCATGCCCCCCCCCCCCTAGATTTGATCCTGGGTACGCCCATGTACCATTATAAGATTATATAAAACTTACCTATAGGGAGAGAACGCCATGGACTGAATGTGATTTGTCCGGCTTGAGATTAGTCTCTTTTCCTCTTTTAGGTTATGGCAACATAAACAATCCTTTTGTTTTTGTTTTTAATCAAATAAACAATAGTACTGCGGTCTCCTTTTCACTTGTATTTTAAAGACCGTTTTTTGCCCCCGGGTTTGGCGTAGTAGGTAGCACGCCTACCTCCTAAACCAAACGTCGCGGGTTCGGACCCAGGCAGTCCGAAGATTTTATTTAAGCCATTTGGATACTAGATGGCTTAAATAGAAATGCCTGCCTATTTCTAAAATTGAACAAATGTATTTCACAATCAAGGACGAGTTTGGATTTATAATAGTCCCTATTAAGGATTTTTTCTTTTTTTAAATAATCTTCTCCCAGGCATAATCCTTTTATCTATTTGATAGGCCATATTCATAATATTGAATATTTTATTTATTGTCTCAATACTTTGCATTATTCTGAAAATATTAATTCATCAAGATTAATAATTTATTCATGAAAAACATATAATACATCGAAAATTTTGAGGTTACAAAATGTTTATTAGTGAGCTTAAACAAGGGGTCTCGCCTGTCTAGTTAAAATAGGAATTTAAACTAGTATTTAGGCCTAAAATATGTTTATGAATTAAGATTTTGCTAAATTGCTTTTCAAATTCTCTTTAAACATTGTTTAAGGTTTTATGAATTAGGCGGTAGATATATAGCTATGAGAAAGTGAAAAATGACAGATTGGGAAATGTCAAATTCAAATGTTTTGTCATTAAATAAATTATTTTGAGTGGTTTTACTTACTTTTTTCACTATATAAATAACACTAGTCGACAAAAATGAACTTTTTTTCTTTCACAAGAATGAAGATATGAAATTCTAGAACTATTTTTCATGCTGAATTCAAATATCAATTCAGTTTTTCCCCATCAGGCACAGTTTTAGAGATATAGAGCAAAATAGATTTTAATAGAAAAAGTGCTCTAAAACGGCTTTTATTTAGAATGTTCAAATTATTTTTAACGCGACACCCCGTCAAATTATGCAGATAGTTAGAATACATATAAATTTTAAGTTTCATTCCAATCGGACGTCATTTAGACGTGCCGCAAAAGGCTTAAAGTTTAGAAAAATCGAAATTTTCAAGATTTTTTTTGCTTTGGTCACCCCTAATACAATTTTAGAGATCCCTGAATGAAAAAAACATATATGTACGATATTCTATAGTTCTTTGGCTTTCTAAAAAGCATTCATTCGTAGAAATCTGTTAATTATTAACGAAATTATTAATAAAAACGTGAGCAAAGAAAAAACCTAAGTACACTCACTGGACAAAAAAAAATGGACTTCAATTGAATTAAAAAGCGAACCCTATCTACAAGAAGCTAATGTATCCTCTCTGAGCATCGGGTCACGGGCCCTAACTTTATTATATATTATTAAAAAAAAATATTTTTTGAATCTCATATCTTTCTTTATACTTCTAAAAGAACAAGAGGTCCATTTTTTTCGTCCAGTGAATGTACTTAGGTTTTTTCTTTGCTCACGTTTTTATTAATAATTTCGTTAATAATTAACAGATTTTTACGAATGAATGCTTTTTAGAAAGCCAAAGAACTATAGAATATCGTATATATATGTTTTTTTCATTCAGGGATCTCTAAAATTGTATTAGGGGTGACCAAAGCAAAAAAAATCTTGAAAATGTCGATTTTTCTAAAATTTAAGCCGTTTGCGGCACGTCTAAATGACCTCCGATTGGAATGAAACTTAAAATTTATATGTATTCTAACTACCTGCATAATTTGACGGGGTGTCGCGTTAAAAATAATTTCAACATTCTAAATAAAAGCCGTTTTAGAGCACTTTTTCTATTAAAATCTATTTTGCTCTATATCTCTAAAACTGTGCCTGATGGGGAAAAACTGAATTGATATTTGAATTCAGCATGAAAAATAGTTCTAGAATTTCATATCTTCATTCTTGTGAAAGAAAAAAAGTTCATTTTTGTCGACTAGTGTTATTTATATAGTGAAAAAAGTAAGTAAAACCACTCAAAATAATTTATTTAATGACAAAACATTTGAATTTGACATTTCCCAATCTGTCATTTTTCACTTTCTCATAGCTATATATCTACCGCCTAATTCATAAAACCTTAAACAATGTTTAAAGAGAATTTGAAAAGCAATTTAGCAAAATCTTAATTCATAAACATATTTTAGGCCTAAATACTTAGTTTAAATTCCTATTTTAACTAGACAGGCGAGACCCCTTGTTTAAGCTCACTAATAAACATTTTGTAACCTCAAAATTTTCGATGTATTATATGTTTTTCATGAATAAATTATTAATCTTGATGAATTAATATTTTCAGAATAATGCAAAGTATTGAGACAATAAATAAAATATTCAATATTATGAATATGGCCTATCAAATAGATAAAAGGATTATGCCTGGGAGAAGATTATTTAAAAAAAGAAAAAATCCTTAATAGGGACTATTATAAATCCAAACTCGTCCTTGATTGTGAAATACATTTGTTCAATTTTAGAAATATCTGCTTTCGATTCTTTATAATAAGAGCATTCTGGATGTAAACATGTAAGTTCTAATATTCTAGAGTGAGCTTCCCTGGCATGATTCATAAGCTCATCAAGGTAACTTAATCTATTTCTTAGAATGTTATTATTATTAGGTTCCACGTTGCGATTCACGTATAGATCATAGAATTCTTGGATTTTTTCGTTAACTTCAATACGTTTTAATTTTGCAGTTGAAATCAACTTGAGTTCGTTTTGTGAGAACGACATTGTTGATGCTTTTGATAAGATATTGTAGATAAAATTTTATTAATCCGGCTCGAAGGACCAAATTTATGTTAGATATTGGATTGTTAGTAAAGAGGGATATTCTTTACCTTAAGCGGACTGTAGTAGCTGGTAGAGATTTTGTAGATATTACAGAGAAATTGCCCATTTCTCCCCTCCCAATATGTTATGAATTTATTTTTTTATTTTAATTAAAAGATTCGCTTTTTTTAAATTAATAATATAATTGATAATTATTTTCATATTATTGTCAAATGAAATAATAAATCAAATTTAAATAAATTATGATTTAAAAGTTTTGTTAAAAGAAAAATAATAAATAATTTTAATAATAATCAGTGCAATTAAGTAGGGGAAGTTTAACCCTTACAAGAGGGGTTAATTAAGGCCGTGCGCCCCTCTTTTACTACACTTGGCTTTCGGTGATCAAGCCGTGCACATCGCGAGGATAATCCTTTCACGGGAACCCACCCCTAGTGTTCCTTGTGCTACATATGCGGCAACACCAAGCCATTGTCAATCCAGCCGAGCCCCTGGCATCATCAATTAGTCCATGGCGAATGCTGTGGAGCCTTTCAGGCTCTTTATATGAAAATACGGAGCTGCAGCGAATTGTACTCTCGTTGGCTCTGTCTCTCTGGTCGACATCTGGAAGCGGGCCTCAAGACGACGCACCTTCATCTCCAAGGATGCTGTACCGAAACCCCGCCCTCCTCATATCAGTGATCACTCCCAGTGATAAGGTATGGTCGACCATTCCATTAATTAAGTAAAACAATTAAATAACAGTATATAAAAATATAAAAAAATAAATAATAATAAAAGATCGATCAAAAACTATAACTTGATTTATTAATAATAATTAGGAACCGACCGAATATTCGGTTTCGGTTACGGTTTCGGCCAGTTTCGGCCAAAAATCCTTGTTTCGGCCGTAGTTTCGGTTTCGGCCAAAAAGTAGCCGAAACTTTCGGCCGGCCGAAACCTGAGTCTGAAAAGATGGGATGAGACTCGAATGCAAAAAAAAGGTCAAATGATTTGCAAAAGCGGAAAAGGCGCGGAAAAAAATTTAGTCTCCATAAAAAAAAGGTCAAATGATTTTCACGGGAGGGGAAAAAATTGTTCCACAGGACGGAAAAAATTTCAAAAAAAAAAAAAGTTAAAATAATAATAATAATTTTTTATAGGAAATACAAGTTTCGGTTTCGGTTTCGGCCGAAACTAAGATTGAGGCCGAATATTCGGTTTCGGTTGAAAATCTTGTTTCGGTCGGACCCTAATAATAATAAAACAAAGAAAAACATATTAAGTTTGATTAAATTAATTTAATGTTTAAGTGAAAGAATAAAACGACCTAACTGTTGATAATAAGATGAACGAAGAAGCGAATTTTTTTCCAATTAAAATATTTTACTGATTCTCCAATTGAAATCTTTTCTTTGGCCCAAACCTAATATATTTCTTACAGCTGGTCCAGCGAGGCTTCTGCTCTCTGGTATGTACCTCTATCTCAGTTTTCTCATGATCTTTCAATTTTTAATCACTCCTCCAGGCATTTGAAGCGAGATTCTCTACCCACTTAATGAGTTACACAATTTTTATAATTTTATTCAGCCACTGTAGCATAAATAGCTACAGTGTAATGCGAAGCGGATAAAAAACAACGATAAAAATCCCTTTCGGTCCCCTGGCTGTTCCCCAAGCAAAGCCACCGAAGGAGCCACCCACGCGCGGGGGAGGCTGCAATATGTAGATAATTGTAGATATGTAGATAGTTGTAGATAAGAGATATTTTTTTAGATAAGAGATTCAGAGATGATGTTATATTTGTTTATTTTGGATAAATAGATTGTTATATAGATATAGATTTAGATTGTTATAGATTGAAAAACATATAACCAAGTATTTATTAATTTAAATAAGCGAAAAATGTAGGTACCGCCGGGAGTCGCACCACGGATCTGTCGGTTTACGCTCAACATGCCCTACTACTGGACCAAAGTACGCACTCGCTTATTTAAATTATGATAGATCGCTGATTTCAGTCTACTAGAGAAACGCCGCTCAAATCAAGCGTTCAGATTTCTCCGTTACTGAGGCGCGATAGATTGAGATTGTTATATGGAGATTATAACAATTGAGAATGAGTGGAGTGGGGAGAGAGAAGAAAGGAGGGATTCCACTACACTCATCAAGAGTAAAAAATCTGGTGTGACTGGCGCACAGCACACAACTTTCTCTTACCTTCGGTAATCGAAAGTTGTGTTCTGTGCTTGTCACACCAGATTTTTCGTGTCGACATATATTTAGTTTCCGCCAATATATTAGAAATTTATGATGTCAAAATTATAAGTATGGGAAAATATTTATATTTTGTTACCATGGCAACCATTTCTCCTATCTTTCCTATGAAGCACAAGAGTAAAGTGGTGCTTCAAACAATTTTGAGGGCAAAACGCGAATATACATTAGAAAATCTAAAAAATAATTGATTTTTGAATTTTAATCAAAATCGTTGGAGCAAATTTTGAGAAAATCGAAAAAAACTGAAAAAGTACATCAGTAAAGTACTAGTATTCTTTGGCCGATTTTGATTAAAAGCTTATTTTTCCGGTCCCGGGAGGCATTTAACTTAAATATAAAATTTCAACCTCCTAGCTCAATTCCTTCATGCTTAAAATTGAACACACACACACCCACACACACACACACACACACACCCACACCCACAGTCAGACCATGTCGCGAAAACTACTTTTTTGGATTCAGGGGACCTCAAAACGTGAAGATCCATCAAAATCTCGACATCGAATTTTTGACATGAATCCAATACTTTCTCTCTATATATATATTACATATATACATAGGTAAGAGAAAGTAAAACTGAACTGACTATGGAGGACACCTTTTCGGTGACTTGATGATGACTTAATTATGATTTATTATCATAGATGGCGTTGGCATGTACTTAACAGGGACCGTGCGTCTAGACCTTTGCGCCAACTAGTGGCAATCATCTTAATTAGTCGGGGGATTTGTTAAATATTTAACATGTGATTTATTTTTGAATAATTATTAATTAAATATATTGAGATTATTTGAAGTTTGTCGACTTTAAGAAAAAATTGCTGTATCCGTGGCTGTAATAATACATCACTTCAGAAACCTGGAATGGATGTGAAAGTGAAATTTTATAAATTTCCAGATAGCCACATGAAAATAGCAAAACGTAAACAGTGGATAAAAACAGTAAAAAATTATGACTAAGTCCAAAATTAATTACAAATATATTACATAATTAAAATGAATTTTGAGACTAAACTCGACGCATGTAAATAACTCATTTTGTTAACCAGGTTCTTAATATTTATGACATTTATTTCATAATAAAAACTTAACCTTAAAACTTTTTTTCGATTTCAGAGAAAACCCAAAAGACTGGGTACCAAATCAAAATTCGAGAATTTGTAGTAATACTCATTTTATAAACAACGAAAAATCGGAACATCCGTCTTATATTCCCTCGATTTTTCCTGGAAGCGAAAATATTTTAAAAAAATATACAATCCTTGTGACGTATCCGGCGATTAAAAATTCGTGAATTACTAAAAGCTGCTAGTACTAATAAATAATAAGCTAATAAGTACTAATAAATCCTCTTTTTGGTCACAAAGACCAATTCACCCCGGAAGAAGTAGATGTAACATAACCTTCTGTAAGGATACATATTGAACGGGTTAATCAACGAATTAAGAACTTTAAAATTTTATCTAAAGTACCAAATTCATTATTTGCTTATATTGATGAGAACTTGAATATAAAACGAATGATTTGGATTTAAATGTGACTTTGACGCTTATGACACTTTCAAAAGAATTTGTTTTTTCAACTACCGCATAGACATGATTTGAGTTGAATATTTTTTTTCACTTTTTCATCATTGTGGTCGCGTATAATATTACTGACAACTAGTTGAAATCACTATTTTATTATTTTTTCCATTTTTTAAAATATTTTATGTTGTTTGCAATGAATGTTTTGACCCACAAGTTTGTCAAAAGAACACTAGACAGCGCTTACTTAGGCTATAGTGCTGCCTCTATGTTTCACGCACGATCCCTATCTTAGATCTTAAAATCTGTTACTATTACTTTTTCTTACCTATGTATATATGTAATATATATATAGAGAGAAAGTATTGGATTCATGTCAAAAATTCGATGTCGAGATTTTGATGGATCTTCACGTTTTGAGGTCCCCTGAATCTAAAAAAGTGGTTTTCGCGACATGGTCTGTCTGTGTGTTGTCTGTGTGTGTGTCTGTGTGTGTGTCTGTGAACAAAATATCTCAAGAACGAAAAGAGCTAGGAAGTTGAAATTTTATATTTAAGTTAGACACCCCCATGGGACGTGACACGAAGCTTTTGAACAAAATCGACCAAAAAGTACTAGCACTTTACTGATTCACTTTTTCAGTTTTTTTCGATTTTCTCAAAATTTGCTCCAACGATTTTTTTTTAAATTCAAAAATCAATTATTTTTTAGATTCTCTATAAAATGTATATTCTCATTTTGTGATTGAAATCTTCTGAAGACCACTTTACTCTTGTACTCCATAGAAAAGATAGGAGAAATGGTTGCCATGGTATCAAAATATAAATATTTTCCCATACTTATAAATTTTACATCTTGAATTCAATTGTACCCTACTGTCGGAAACTAAATACATGTCGACACAAAAAATCTGGTGTGACAAGCACAGTACACAACTTTCGATTGCCGAAGGTAAGAGAAAGTTGTGTGCTGTGCGCCAGTCACACCAGATTTTTATTAGTTACAATACATTTGAGTTTCAATATTTGATAGGAATTCAAACATATTTAATTGATTGATTGATATTTTATATTTAAACATATTTAATTTTTATCAAATCAACTTAAGTAATTATACAAATTTTTTTTTTTTTCTTCCTACCCCACCCCTATGGCCTTGCTCAGAAAGCATTTGGCCAGTACCAATGTTAAAAATTTTATTTTATTGAGCTCCAAATGGCTTTTAATTGATTTAAGTTCCTTTGGAGAATGCATTGAAACTGAAAAAAGGGGTGTGCTTATTAGTATCTAGTCCAAATGGAATTAAATGATTTATTGACATTTATATTTATTTTCATTTTGTCTATTTTTCTTTACTCGCGTTCAAATCTGTTTTTTATTTTGTTTTAATTTAAAGACATAAGTAATTACTGAAATAAATTTTTTTTTTTATTAAAATAAATCAAAAGCAGTGGATATGGCAAAAATATTTTTATCTTTTCTTACCCAGTCAAATTTTGGCTTCTTTTTCTTATTTTTCATATTATTAAATTTTTCTTATTTTTCCATATTCATTTAAATGACAATAATGTTGATTTGTCCAATTATTTGTATTAATTCTATAAGAATCTTACCAAGAAGTTGTTCCGTTGATGAGTTACAAAATTTTTAAGACCCAAAAGAACTTTTCCCATTTAAAATTAGAACTTTGGCTGCCTTGGGGGACGGGTTAATATTAATATTAAGAGTTGAAATTTGGCAGAAATTCTTTTTTATATATTTATTTGTAACCGATTTAGGACCAGAGTCGAAAAAAATTCGAAAAAGTCCAAAAATTGGACCAATATATATATATATATATATATATATATATATATATATATATAGTTATGAAAAAGAATTTGAAAAAAATAAGGGTTGATGTCATATCTATCAGTATTTGGTTATAATTCAGATTTAAAATAAAGTGAAAGCATTTGTAAATGAGCATAATTATGAACTTTATAAACGCTTTTCAATGTCAAGGGAAATTTGGCAGCTATTACAGTAAAAATAGCAGTGCTGTTTTATTTTTTATCTTTATTTTTTTTTAAAAACATTCACACTTTTTTCTCATTCACACTCACACTCACACACACATTCACACTGTCTTTTCGGCAACTCAGGCCATATAAGACATTTACGATAACCGTTATTGAATAAATATACATATATAGGGTCCAGGCATTCTTATTTAAGCCATCTGGTATCCAATTGGCTTAAATAAAATCATCGGACTGCCTGGGGTCCGAACCCGCGACGTTTGGTATAGGAGGTTAGCACGCTAACCTCTACACCACGCCCCGAGGGCGTGCTGTTTTATTCATTTTCTCAATTCTCTGATTCTGGAAACCCATTTTTGCAGCGCGGCATCTTTTCTTCAGGACAATGCTGCAAAAAATATAAAAACAAATTAATATTTTTTTAAATGCCAAAAGAGTGAATCAAGGAAAAAATTCTATTTCATTCAATTCTAATTGTAAAAAAAATTACAATATATTAAAAAAAAATATATAGAGTAAGGTGGGGCAAAAGTCCGCAGTTTTTCTTTGGGAATTTTTTTTGACCTTCCTATGAAAGATACAATAAAAATAGGAACATCCCCTGAAAGCCGGGTTAATTGGCTATCTTACATAATTTTTTTGTTTTCCAATTCGGTAGCATAAGAGTAGGAGAGGTATTTAAACAAAAATTTTCATTTGCGGACTTTTGCCCCACCGAGGGGGTAAAAGTCCGCACTAGCGGAGCAAAAGTCCTTAGGTGCAAACAATTGCCCCTGCAGCGAACAACCGTCTCGAACCAGGGTATAAAAAAGACTTAATAAGAAATACATTAGGTATAGGTATGTTTTATGTATTTATTTTATTTATTAGAAATACACAATAGGCCTTCCAACAATTAGTCCCCAGTAAGATTGAAGTTCATAATCTGCATAAACATTTTGGGTCGTGCTCGTTTCCCTAGGCTCATTAATTCGAGAAACTGCTAGGCAGGGGTATTAGAAACCCAGAAAATACTAGGTAGGGGTATTAGAAACTCGAATACCATTGGGTGACATTTGTTCCATTGGGCCTTTTGCCCCGTCGAGGCCGCGGACTTTTGCCCCATTTAGCTATTTTCATCGAAGTGTTACAAAAAATTTTTATTGTTAACTGTAGAGAAGAAAAAGGTTTTAAAATATTTATTTAGGGTTATCAGCTTGCAATCAAAGACATTAGACAGTTAGAAAAGTGCATGCTGGTACATGTTGCAACCATGATAATTTCCATAAATATTAGATGGAAGGTGACAAAAACATAAATTTGCTCATTGTTAACAATCGGCTTCAAACACGTTATTGAATTTCGAATCATCATCTGTTCTTGTTGTTACCAACCTAACAAAGTTGTTTAGAACAACGCCAAGTCTAGCGGGGGAAAAATGAGGATTCGGACTTTTGCCCTGTGCGGACTTTTGCCCCACCTTACTCTATTGTTTAGTATTATTAGGAATGAAATAAAAAACCAACCTGATTTTGTATTTTTGGAGAATTTCGATCGATGTTACTTCTGGTCAGGGAGCACTTATCACGTTGTTGACACTTTTTTTTACAAATGGCCGATATGGATATGGGTGTTGTTGTTTGCTAGTTATTTGAGGCTTGGTGCCTAGCCGCGAAGCGGCTGCGGCCGGCTGGTACTATAATATATACCAATTGTGGCACTCACTGTACCAAGAGATACTTATTGTTTTTCATTGAGTGTTCCAATTAATTAGATTCGAACTGTAATTTATAACTATGCTTCCATTTAATAAAATAACTCTAATCAATTTAAGATTTCCTTTCATCCCTCTGGATTGCCCCTTCCATCATCTCGCTTCATGTAATAGGATAAACAAATGGGAATCCCGGTATATGGCCTTTATCAATAGATTTTCATTTCATCTTTTTTTTATAATTATATTAAATAAATCATTTCCTATATATTATTGCTCATCCTGTTTCATATCCTATTTATATGATTTAATAGAAAATTACATAAAATAGAATTTTTAATTTATCAATTGCTTATAAAAAACAAGATCTCATTATTTGTGCTATTCCAAGAAATATTTATCTTTGATAAAAATAAAAATGGTCACGTCATTAGGCCTATCATATCAGAATAATCTCTTTTATGAGGAATTTTAATTGAAGTGGAATTAGCAGAAAACTTAGAGGCCTATTATTAAAATAAAATATACAAAGGAGAGGATAAATCGGTGTCTTTTTCGAATGCAAATCAGAACTCTACAGATCAAATTTATAAACAAACAAAAAAATATTTTTTAAAGTAAAGGGGTTGGAGAATAATAACCAGCAAATTTATAGCTCCACCTGACGTCCTTTTATTTGGCAGATATTTCGATGCGTAGAACACGCATCATCTTCAGTGCCGCGAGGATATAGTAGGTGGGCTTAGTCTATTTATATCAAATGCCTTAGGGGCGTTATACATAACGGACAAGGGCGGTCCCAGAGGGGGGTCAAGGGGGTCGTGACCTCCCCCAAAATCTTCTTTTTTTTTTTTTAACACACACTTTTTTCCCACTCACTCTCCCATTCACACAATCTTTTCGGCAACTTAGGCCATTTAAGACTTAAACGATACTTATATTTGATTAATATATATTTATTGGGGTCCAGGTCCATTTATTTATACTATAAAAAAAAAAAAAAAACAGTGACCCCCTCCCCCCAAAATGTAAGGCTAGGACCGCCCTTGATAACGGAGGTGCCTTCTCTAAGCTGATGACCGCCATTTCCATTCCATTCCATTTCCAATAACAAATGAACGACTGAGGTTTCTTTTATTTGTTCAAATATTATATTACTTTCTCTTTTAAAATAGTCCTAATGATTTTTTCTGTTTGAATAAATTCAGTATAAAGAAAATAAATATTTTTTTTTGAAAATTAAAAAAAAAATTTTTTTTAATAGATGAAAATATAAAAAAAGAAAATTTAATTTTTTTTTTTAAATTAAAATATAAATTAATTTCTGTTAAATAAATTTTATTTTGTCAACTGGTCCTTGATTTTGCCAACTCGATCCGACCTGGGGGGGGGGAAGACTCCCCCCTATCCCCCCTTGGCTACGCCCCTGGTGGTTCCCAACCTTTTTTGGCCCATCGCCCCTTTCTGGAGGTTGTCTATCACCTATCGCCCCCCCCCCCTTTTCATTATCATTGCATGATTTAAAATTTTTAACAAAAAAGTACTTTATTTCAAAGTGAATCAATCAAGTTCCTCAGATAACGTTTTCTTTTCAAAGTGAAAAAATACAACACCTGCAGACATAGTGACTGAAACGATGAAATTTTCAAATATGAGCAGGATGGAAGCCAGGAAAGAAATCAGACAAAAATTTAATCAATCTTTATCTAATTTTTAATTTCGATTGCCGACGTTTCGGACTCAAATCGCATCCTTCCTCAGGACAATCTGTAGTTAGTAAAATTAGATAAAGATTGATTAAATTTTTGTCTGATTTCTTTCCTGGCGTAACCTTTTAAAAATCTAATAATAATTTTATTTTTATGAAGAAAATAACAAAAATGGATCTTTTTTCGGTCAATCTTTATTTAATGAAAACAAAAATGACAAAAATTATTAATCAATTCTAGATTGGGACATTTCAATTCTAGATTAGAATTATCTTCAGACTATTTTATTTTTATGACAATATTTTTTCCTCTTCTTTCCTGACCATCCTGTAAATAGGAGATTTTTCTCTTTGGTTTATTCTTTTAAATTTTAGTTAACTCTAATAATTTTTCCCCCTTTGAATACTCATCGCCCCCCGCTTATTTATCGCCCCCCTGATATCCCAAATCGCCCACTTGGGGGCGTTCGCCCCCAGGTTGGGAACCACTGCTCTAGTTCAAAACAATTGAACAAACAGTTTTTGAGTTTTCGTTGACGAAAAAAATTACCACACACACAGACATCATTCCAAAAATCACTTAAATGGATCCAGGGACCTCAAAACGTAGGCCTATTTTGGCAGCTTCAGAAAAATTTCGATTTTTTTTTTTTATAAAAAACACTTTTTTCCCATTCACACACACATTCCACAGTCTTCTCGGCAACTTTGGCCATATAAGACTTTTTAAGATAATCGTTATCATCATACTTATATATAAAAGGCTAAGAGGGTGTACGATGTGTGAAACAACCAATCAGGCCTCAGGGATAGCGCCATGGTAACAAAATATAAATATTTACCCATGTTTACGATTTTTACTTTCTCTTACCTCTATATATATGTTAATATATATAGAGAGAGAAAGTATTGGATTCATGTCAAAAATTCGATGTCGAGATTTTGATGGATCTTCACGTTTTGAGGTCCCCTGAATCTAAAAAAGTGGTTTTCGCGACATGGTCTGTCTGTGTGTGTGTGTGTGTTGCTGTGTGTCTGTGAACAAAATATCTCAAGAACGAAAAGAGCTAGGAAGTTGAAATTTTATATTTAAGTTCACCCCGGGACGTGACACGAAGCTTTTGAACAAAATCGACCAAAAAGTACTAGTACTTTACTGATGCACTTTTTCAGTTTTTTTCGATTTTCTCAAAATTTGCTCCAACGATTTTTTTTAAAATTCAAAAATCAATTATTTTTTAGATTCTCTATAAAATGTATATTCTCATTTTGTGATTGAAATCTTCTGAAGACCACTTTACTCTTGTACTCCATAGAAAAGATAGGAGAAATGGTTGCCATGGTATCAAAATATAAATATTTTCCCATACTTATAAATTTTACATCTTGAATTCAATTGTACCCTACTGTCGGAAACTAAATACATGTCGACACAAAAAATCTGGTGTGACAAGCACAGAACACAACTTTCGATTACCGAAGGTAAGAGAAAGTTGTGTGCTGTGCGCCAGTCACACCAGATTTTTTATTTACATTTTGAATTCTAAAATATCGGCGTAAATTTTTTGTCTGTGTACTGGGAGAGTCCCGGAAAGGATATGATTCACAAAAAATCTTAATAGTTATATAAATATTAGGGTCCGACCGAAACAAGATTTTCAGCCGAAACCGAAACCGAATATTCGGCCTCAACCTTAGTTTCGGCCGAAACCGTAACCGAAACCGAAACTTGTGTTTCCTATAAATTTTTTTTTTCATTTTACCTTTTTTTTTTGAATTTTTTTTCCCTCCCGTGAAAATCATTTTACCTTTTTTTTTATGCGAGTATTATCCTATTTTTTCAGACTCTGGTTTCGGCCGGCCGAAAGTTTCGGATACTTTTTGGCCGAAACCGAAACTAGGGCCGAAACCATGATTTTTAGCCGAAACTGGTCGAAACCGAATATTCGGTCGGTTCCTAATAAATATATTTATTGGGGTCCAGGCATTCTTATTTAAGCCATTTGATATCCAAAATAAAATCATCGGACTGCCTGGGGTCCGAGCCCCCGACGTTTGGTATACGAGGTTAGCACGCTAACCTCTACACCAAGCCCCGAGGGCTTGGGCAAAGTTAAAAAGCACGTTTGAGTAAAAGATGAGTCAGGATGGAGAGAAATATTCAATTTCGATCGATGGTTTCTTTTTCTGACGTGTCCTGTGATGTCATTGTATCAGTTTTATGGCAAATACACGTCATCTTTTGTTTGTTTATTTCTCTCTGGGCTAAATTAAATGAAAGAAGTGTCGTGACGGATGAGTCATCCATCCTTCTTTCCCTCTTCGCCCAGTGATTTTACTTTCTCTTACCTATATATATATATGTAATATATATATAGAGAGAAAGTATTGGAAAATAATTTTTTATTTATCGATAATTACAACATATTTGTTAATTTATGGGATTATATAATTCCTTTC
The DNA here is from genome assembly GCA_023213315.1 of Euborellia annulipes. Lineage (NCBI taxonomy): Eukaryota > Metazoa > Arthropoda > Insecta > Dermaptera > Anisolabididae > Euborellia > Euborellia annulipes. Next base: position 33,315 of record JAKCPI010009885.1, read on the forward strand.
AATCTGATGCCAACAACTCTAACGATCAATTCATAATAAACAATAGATTGTATAGCACGTCAAGAGATAATAAAATTTTTACTTTCTCGTATATAAAGTTGAGAAAGTATTGTTTGTAATCGTCAACGAATTCAACCTCGAGATTACGATGATTAGAACTCTCGGAGACAAAAAAACATTTTTGAAATATAAAAAATAATTTATTTATGAATTTTAATCAAAATCGTTGTGAGAGCGAAAAAAAAGAAAAACCATACTATTTAATTTCATCTGAAATAGATCTTTCAAGAGCAATTTTTAGATGATAAAAATAAACAATGTGTGGTTTTACGAAACCACGATGCAAGTGAAACTTTTTTTTCGCATCCTAGGCGTTTAACTGAAAATGTTCAGAAAATTATTCAATTAAGGGTATTAAAATCGCGTTTTTTATCTTCTATATATAATAATTGCGGAGTGTCCGTTCCGTCCGTCCGTCCGTCCGTCCGTCTGTCCGTCTGTCACGCTCTGTTTGACCAACTTCCCGTTGGAATTTTGAAACGTAATTTTGCAGTCTTATAGAGGAGGTTATGGAGAGTCCCGGAAAAATACTCGGGTCCCGAAATTCCTATAACTTTTTGAGTTATTAATTCCTAAAGTTATGATTTCTCCCATAGGAAATGTACAGAGGAAGATTTTTGTATTCTTTTCATTTGTGTATTCCATGAATGTAAACAAATCCTCAAGCAGGCACTGGATTGGAATACGTAGTAATAATAATTTTCTTTTCATAATTAAGAAAGGGAGGGCCGCGAGGGCTCGAGCCAGCTGGTGGGGGGTCCAGGGGGGCATAGCCCCCTGGCTAGACGCGAAGCCCGCCGAAGGCGGGCGGCGCGGCTAGTAGCTTAATAATTGGAAAATGGGAAATTAATAGGCGCATGTTAAAAACTGAGAACAATATTTATTTAGTAATTGAAATTTGAATCATTTTAAATTATATTTTATCAATTTAAAAATTAAATAATTAAATCTCACAATTATTTTTTTATAATTTGTCATTATATTAAATTTCAACTTTCCTATTTTTGTAGCGTCACGGCTTGTGACGTCATGGCTTGTAGCGTCACAGCCTTTGACGTCACGGCTTGTAACGCGACTTGCTGATAGAAGAGCGAAAAAATTTAAGGCGATCAAATAAAAGTTCCACTTTAAAAAAGTAGGAAAGAATTTACAGTGATAAATTCAAAGGGGCGCTCTCACTGTGGATTTTCTTGATATTAAACATTTTAATAAAGGTTATTTCTCCAAATTTAAGAAAATAATATAAAAAAAATTTTAAAAACAACGCTTTTATAAATGTACTAAAAGCTGGTGGCTTTTTAACGTGACGTCTTTTGCTTGACTCCAAACTATTACTTTCTCTTACCTATATATATATGTAATATATATAGAGAGAGAAAGTATTGGATTCATGTCAAAAATTCGATGTCGAGATTTTGATGGATCTTCACGTTTTGAGGTCACCTGAATCCAAAAAATCTGGTGTAACTGGCGCACAGCACACAACTTTCTCTTACCTTCGGTAATCGAAAGTTGTGTACTGTGCTTGTCACACCAGATTTTTTGTGTCGACATATATTTAGTTTCCGACAGTAGGGTACAATTGAATTCAAGATGTAAAATTTATAAGTATGGCAAAATATTTATATTTTGTTACCATGGGAACCATTTCTCCTATCTTTTCTATGGAGTACAAGAATAAAGTGGTCTTCAGAAGATTTCAATCACAAAATGAGAATATACATTTTAAAGAGCAACTAAAAAATAGTTGATATATGAATTTAAAAAAAAATCGTTGGAGCAAATTTTGAGAAAATCGAAAAAAACTGAAAAAGTGCATCAGTAAAGTACTAGTACTCTTTGGTCGATTTTGTTCAAAAGCTTCGTGTCACGTCCCATGGAGGTGCCTAACTTAAATATAAAATTTCAACCTCCTAGCTCTTTCCGTTCTTGAGATATTTTGTTCACAGACAGACAGACAGACCATGTCGCGAAAACCACTTTTTTGGATTCAGGGGACCTCAAAACGTGAAGATCCATCAAAATCTCGACATCGAATTTTTGACATGAATCCAATACTTTCTCTCTATATATATATTACATATATACATAGGTAAGAGAAAGTAAAAAGTGGTTTTCGCGACATGGTCTGTCTGTGTGTCTGTGAACAAAATATCTCAAGAACGAAAAGAGCTAGGAAGTTGAAATTTTATATTTAAGTTAGGCACCCCCATGGGACGTGACACGAAGCTTTTGAACAAAATCGACCAAAAAGTACTAGTACTTTACTGATTCACTTTTTCAGTTTTTTTCGATTTTCTCAAAATTTGCTCCAACGATTTTTTTAAAATTCAAAAATCAATTATTTTTTAGATGCTCTTTCAAATGTATATTCTCATTTTGTGATTGAAATCTTCTGAAGACCACTTTATTCTTGTACTCCATAGAAAAGATAGGAGAAATGGTTCCCATGGTAACAAAATATAAATATTTTGCCATACTTATAAATTTTACATCTTGAAATTCGAATGTACCGTACTGTCGGAAACTAAATACATGTCGACACAAAAAATCTGGTGTGACAAGCACAGAACACAACTTTCGATTACCGAAGGTAAGAGAAAGTTGTGTGCTGTGCGCCAGTCACACCAGATTTTTTTACTTTCAATGAGTGTGATGTGGAGGACAGCAGCAAGATGGGTAGCCTCTATTTAATATCTCCACATCACACTCATTCCATCAATTGTATTTTTACTTTCTCTTACCTATATTAAAATATATAGAGAAAGTATTGTTTGATTTTTTTAATCGTACTTTGTTCTCATTAACAAACATTTTCATTCATTTTCATTCTAACAATATATGACATGTGTGGCCAGGGGCGCCGGAACGAATTTGGATCAGGGGGAGGGGGGGGGGGAGAACCTACTTTCAAAAAAAATAAATAAATAAAGAAAAATAAAAATATTTATTTCCTTCAAATAGTATAAAATAAATCTACTAGATCTATAGGTTATAGCCAAAAAAGATTTTTGATAAAATCATTAGCAAAGAATTGATAAATAAAATTCCTAGTAAATTTTTTAAAATTTTCATTTTTAGTAGTTGAAGGAAATAAATATTTTTAATTTTCTTTTTTTTTTTTTTTTTTTTTTTTTTTTTATTTACCCTTTGGCCTTGCTAGCCATAGGGTCTCACAAATTTTTACATTTTTTTTTTTTTTAACCTTTCGGCTTTACAATTCTTTTTTTTTTTTAACAATTCTTATACATACATTTTACAAAAGTGATACAAACAGAAAGCAGTAAAAAATAAAAGTACATGAATACATACATAAATAAGAAATAATATACAAAAAAAAAAAAAAAAAAAAAAAAAAAAAAAAAAAAAGAACCTTACCCCAAAAACAAAGCAATATAAAAACAAAACCCAAAACCATACAAAACAGTCACATAGCAATAAACGGGCAAGAAGAAAACAAAAACAAAACAAGAAGAAAACAAAAACAAAACAAGTAGCAAAACAAAACAAGAAGAAAACAAAAACAAAACAAGAAGAAAACAAGACAATAAAAATAAACAAACAAACCAAAAAAAAAAAAAAAAAAAAACCAAAACCACCACTCCACCACCACCAATGTTCATATCAGTATTCTTGCTTGCGTGATGAATGCTACTATTGCTTTTATTGTTGACCTGTTCGGTGCCTGTGTAAGCGCTGTGAGCGTAGGTGGGTCTCTGAAATTCGCCTCTATCTGTTTCCGAAGAGTTTGGAGATGTACAAATAATGGACAGTTTAGAATTAAGTGCTCAGGCGTGGCTGCGACTATCGAACAATTACAATATGGAGCTATATCTTTATTAAACCTGGAGAGGTGTGCTCTTGCTCGGGTATGGTTTATTCGGAGGCGATTAAAGACTACGATGTCTCTTCTAGGAACTTCTGGAAATAAGTCAAACCATGGACTACCCGGTTGTGATTTAATTTGGCGCAGGTGTGATCCTCTGGTCAGGCTCGTAAAATGCCAGTTGTTTTTCCACTCCATCTTAAATGAGCTTTTACAAAGGTTAAATACATCTTTCCAAGGTATCGCTTGTGGTAGGGACTCCCCTGCAATTGCTGCTCTCTTTGCCAACCAATCTGCAATCATATTTCCTTGGTCCTCACTATGCCCTTTTGTCCAAGATAGTATTACAGTTCTTCCGTTTACAAATGCCTGGCAGATCAGATGAAAGATCTCCAATTCGAACGGGCCTATATCTTTTTTATTTTTGATTGAGGATATGGCTAGAAGCGCCGATTTACAATCAGAAACGATATTGATGATCGAACATGGCTGCGCCATTGCATACTTAATTGCTTCCCTAATGGCGATGAGCTCCGCTGAGAATACTGTTAGTGAATTGGGCAGTTTAAATAATCTTGCATATTGTGACGATGAATCAAACAATGCGCATCCTACCCCATTAGTTGATTTGGAACCATCCGTATACATTGTCACGTCAGCTTTGATTATCCCTCGTGGTGCATTGGCATAGACAAACAGCGGGCAATCTAAGTTGTAGCTGGTTATATAAAATTTAAGAGGAAGCGAGGACTTTTTGATTAAGATATTATGATTATTTATTTTATTAAGCGCCAAAACAAGAGGGGGAATTTTTGACTTGTTCCAATACGAAGAGTTATAGTATTTGTTTAGTAATGAGGCTGTTGACTCGACTGTTGGGTGGTAGATTATTGCCAATCTTTTCAGGAGAAATTTCTGAGCTAAGAGCATTGTCCTTAATTCTAACGGTGGCTCGTTGGCCTCCAGGAGCATGGCATTTGTTGGCGATGAACTCAGATAGCCTAGTGAAATACGAATCGCTTTATTCTGGACCATTTCTAAGGACTTTAATGTTGAAACGGCTGCTGTACCATAGAAAAAATTTCCATACTCGAATCGCGACCTAATTAAGGCTTTATAAATTGTTAGCAGGGAAGTGGGGTGGCCTCCCCATGAAAAGTGAGCCAGTGTTTTTAGGACATTTATACTCCGTAGACACTTTTCTCTGACGTAATTCACGTGGGGTTTCCAATGCAATTTAGTATCTAAAATCATTCCCAGATATTTTACCTTGGATTTTATTGGAAAGTTGGCGCCGCCGATTACAAGAGAATCTGGAAGCCGAGATCGCTTTCTTGTAAATAAACAGACGGAAGATTTAGACATTGAAATATCAAGATGAATATTGCTTAGATACTCAATCAATTTACCGAAGGAAAGATTTAGATCACTTATACAATCATTCAGGGAAGTAGAGCTTGAGTAGATGACAATATCGTCTGCGTATTGCAATACTTTATTGTTGTTCCTGACTACCCCTATTAAATCCCAAGTGTAACAGATGAACAACAATGGACTTAGTCCCGAACCTTGGGGGATTCCCGTGCAAACATGCCTAGACTTAAGAGCCGCCTGCGATTTTACACATATTATTCTGTCGGAGAATAATTTAAAGATGAGGTCTGCACATTTATTGCCTATTTGCAACTTACACAGTTTCTCTTTCAAGATGGATAAATTAACGTGGTCATAAGCACCTTCTATATCTACAAAAGACGCCAATGTATAACCCTTGTCCGAGAAGCTCTCTAGTATATCATTTACTAAAATTGTTAAACTGTCATGAGTAGAGAGTTGGCTCCTAAATCCAAATGACAGCTTAGGCAAGATATAGTTCGTTTCTAAGTGATATTCTAACCTGAATTTAATTAGCTTTTCAAAGATTTTCTGAACACAAGATGTAAGTGCTATCGGCCTGTAAGACGCTGCTTTGAATTTATCTTTTTCTGGTTTTAGGATCGGCACAATTAATTGGCTTCTCCAACTACCTGGTATTATGTTTGTAACCCTGATCTCATTGAAAATATCTAGCATATATGTAAGGGCAATCGTTGGCAGGTGGTATATCATGGGATACAGTACGTTGTCTAGCCCCGGCGCAGAATATTTTTTACTGAAGTCAAAAGTTTTTCTTAATTCCTCGAAAGAAAAGGGGGACTCTAAAATGTCTTTAGAATTTGTTACAGAAAAATTTATTTGGGATTCTTCCTCCAGAGGTACATGCGGTGGGGCCATCCTGTCTAAGAAATCATCTATTAATTCATTCGGTATGCTATGACTACCAGAAAATTTTGCCTGGCTAATTCTTTTCACTTTATTCCAGATTTGCCTAGCATTGACTTTTGGATTAATTGAGGCACAAAATGTTTGCCATGATTCCCTTTTTGCCAGCTTAATAACCTTTTTAGCCAGAGCTTGCATTTTTTTAAAGTTTAAAAAACTTTCGAGAACGGGGTTCATTTTATATATCGCTAGGGCATCCTTTCTAGCTTTTATTGCCAATTCACATTTTTTAGACCACCAACACACGGGCGGTTTCCTACCTAAATAGGGCTTAGTAGTGGGAATCGAAATCTGGGCCGAAGTTATAATAGTTTCTATTAAAAAATTATATTTTTCTTCTATTGTGTCTGATTGCGGCGGGACTTGTGCAAATCCTTCATTGATACTATAAATGTAGAGTGCCCAATCGGCTTCTCTTAGTTTAAATCTAGGGACATGCATTTGCCCGGGGTCCTGATTTTTTTTTAGGGGATAAAGTCTCACGTTTGCATGTTATCTAAATTTTATTACTTTCTCTTACCTCTATATAATGTATACGGATCATTCCATGTCAACTCAACACACCTATTTTTCCTCACCATCTAAGATTTTCTTAAAATTTGGCATACTTATACTAGGTATTAAGACTAAGAAAAATCCCAATTTTTAAATGTTTATCTCCCGCCGTTTCCGATATATGACTATGTAATTACTTTCTCTTACCCTATATTTTTTTTTTTTTTTTTTTTTGGAATGGGTGCATAAGGTCCGAAGACCTACAATAACCAGTGGCCACATGCAGCCAGGAAGAGAATAAAAACAAATGGAGAAGCATGAAGGGGAAACTCAACTGCGGGAACTGAGAAGATGCCTGTTGAGGTTAGACTTGAAAGTCTGAAGATTGTAGGTTTTGGGGAAGATAGACGCAGGGAGCTTGTTCCAATCACGGGAGGTCATGGGGACAAAGGAAGAATGAAATTGTTTTGTTCTGTTAGTCGTGATCTGAACAGCATAGGGATGCTGGGAAGATGCCTCTCTTGTGTTCCGTGAATATGTTGCATTGGGTGGGATAATTGATTTTAATTCGGCAGAGCATTGACCATGGTAATACCTGTAGAAGAGAGATAGTGCAGATACTCTTCTTCTATGATCTAGCGACTGTAGGGATGCAGTAAGGGTAGAATCACCTATCAGTCTAATTGCACGCCTCTGTATGGCTTCCAAGGAGGAGAGAGCGTCTTTCGACGCCCCTCGCCAAAGGTGGGAACAATATTCAAGACACGGCCGAATTTGGGCTTTATAGAGGATTAGGAGTTGTTGGGAGAAAAAGTAACGCTTCGTTTTGAATAGGAAACCCAATTTCCTTGCGGTAGATTTAACCACAGAAGAGATGTGGTTGCTCCAGGAGAGATCAGATGCAACTGTCACTCCCAGAACCAAGGTACTTCGAATAGACAAGGTAGGTCCATAGTCCCATTTCCTAAGTTTTTGGTATACCCGATTTTGATTGGATGGCGGCTCCCTCCCACCACTCGCCCATAGAAAAGCAATGCGTTTATTTGTGTGCGATTCATTTCTTGGCATTTATTTAATTTACTTTGCATATATAGAGTTTTGCACCCTTATTTGTGTTATCGACTAATTATTTGAACAATATAACGATCTCAGCCAAAAACATCGGAGATGCAAAAAGGGCGCCTCGCATTATTTTTGCCCAGCGTCGAGGTGAAATCAAAAAAATGCGCCTCGCTTTTCTGATTTATATAAAAGCGAGGAAATATTTTCACTTAAATAAAACCCCTACAGAATTTTATTTGTTTCATATATCCTCGCTTTTATATAAATCAGAAAAGCGAGGCGCATTTTTTTGATTTCACCTCGACGCTGGGCAAAAATAATGCGAGGCGCCCTTTTTTGCATCTCCGATGTTTTTGGCTGAGATTTCACTTCTTTTTGTGAAATATTGCATTTAAATATTATTTAATAATTTTTGTTTATTAAATATTAAGTTATCCCATGAATAGATCTTTCAATATGCATTCCAAACAGTAAAAAATAAATACATCGTTTGGTATCCATTCGAAACGATAAACATAGGATTTCCCTAAATTTTATAAAATTTTAGGATTTTTATTTTTTTATGTTGGTAGGATGTAAATACATCGTTTGGTATCCATTCAAAACGATAAACATAGGATTTCCCTAAATTTTATAAAATTTTAGGATTTTTATTTTTGTTATGTTGGTGGAATGTAAATACATCGTTTGGTATCCATTCAAAACAATAAACATAGGATTTCCCTGAATTTTATAAAATTTTAGGTTTTTTATTTTTGTTATGTTGGTGGAATGTAAATACATCGTTTGGTATCCATTCGAAACGATAAACATAGGATTTCCCTAATTTTATAAAATTTTAGGTTTTTTATTTTTGTTATGTTGGTAGATTGTAAATACTTCGTTTGTTATTCATTCGAAACGATAAACATAGGATTTCACCAAATTTTATAAAATTTTAGGTTTTTTATTTTTATTATGTTGGTAGAATGTAAATACTTCGTTTGGTATTCATTCGAAACGATAAACATAGGATTTCACCAAATTTTATAAAATTTTAGGTTTTTTATTTTTGTTATGTTGGTAGAATGTAAATACATCGTTTGGTATTCATTCGAAACGATAAACATAGGATTTCACAAAATTTTATAAAATTTTAGGTTTTTTTATTTTTGTTATGTTGGTAGATTGTAAATACTTCGTTTGGTATTCATTCGAAACGATAAACATAGGATTTCACCAAATTTTATAAAATTTTAGATTTTTTATTTTTGTTATGTTGGTAGATTGTAAATACTTCGTTTGGTATTCATTCGAAACGATAAACATAGGATTTCACCAAATTTTATAAAATTTTAGGTTTTTTATTTTTGTTATGTTGGTAGAATGTAAATACTTCGTTTGGTATTCATTCGAAACGATAAACATAGGATTTCACCAAATTTTATAAAATTTTAGGTTTTTTTATTTTTGTTATGTTGGTAGAATGTAAATACATCGTTTGGTATTCATTCGAAACGATAAACATAGGATTTCACCAAATTTTATAAAATTTTAGGTTTTTTATTTTTGTTATGTTGGTAGATTGTAAATACTTCGTTTGGTATTCATTCGAAACGATAAACATAGGATTTCACCAAATTTTATAAAATTTTAGGTTTTTTATTTTTGTTATGTTGGTAGATTGTAAATACTTCGTTTGGTATTCATTCGAAACGAAAAACATAGGATTTCACCAAATTTTATAAAATTTTAGCTTTTTTATTTTTGTTATGTTGGTAGCACTCCTTCTTATCACGTTAATCTATTTCTATCTGAATGGATCTATCCTAAAAAATTTTTGTTCCATTAGGGATGAAATTACTAATATTAATAGATATGTTCCTAGATGACGTCATCAGGGAGCAAAATAGTCAAAATTGTCTTTTCGCCATGTTAAAGATAGGACAAATTTGAAATTTTGAATACCTCTCAAAAAGTCACTTTTGATCCAAAATGAAATTTTATATCAAAGGTATCGGGTTTTTGATAGTATCTATTTGTATTTTAAATTTCATCCTAATCGGTCCAGCAGGGAAACCTGTAGCTTTGTCTAAAAATTTGAAAATTGAAGAAAAGAATGAAAAAAAAAAAAAAAAAAAAAGAAAAAAAAAGAAAAAAAAAAAGGAAAAAAATCTGGTGTGACTGGCGCACAGCACACAACTTTCTCTTACCTTCGGTAATCGAAAGTTGTGTACTGTGCTTGTCACACCAGATTTTTCGTGTCGAAATATATTTAGTTCCCGACAGTACGGTACATTTGAATTCAGATGTAAAATTTATAAGTATGGGAAAATATTTATATTTTGTTACCATGGCAACCATTTTTCCTATCTTTCCTATGAAACACAAGAGTAAAGTGGTCTTCAGAAGATTTCAATCGCAAAATGAGAATATACATTTTAAAGAGCAACTAAAAAATAATTGATTTTTGAATTTTAAAAAAATCGTTGGAGCAAATTTTGAGAAAATCGAAAAAAACTGAAAAAGTACATCAGTAAAGTACTATTACTCTTTGGCCGATTTTGATTAAAAGCTTATTTTTCCGGTCCCGGGGGTGTTTATCTTAAATATAAAATTTCAGCTTCATAGCTCAATTCCTTCATGCTTAAAATTGAACACACACCCCACACACACACACACACACACACCCACACACACACAGACAGACCATGTCGCGAAAACCACTTTTTTGGATTCAGGGGACCTCAAAACGTGAAGATCCATCAAAATCTCGACATCGAATTTTTGACATGAATCCAATACTTTCTCTCTATATATATATTACATATATACATAGGTAAGAGAAAGTAATAAGAGACTAACTTTTGACCTTCCGAAATCGGCAAAATCTCAACTTTGAGCCTCTGCCATTCTGTTTGGGATTGGAATTTTTTTTTGAATTCGTGCTCAAAATAATCCTTATTTATTCTAGTTTAATATAAAAAAAATTTGGCTCCGATATCTTAAAACCTTTTTGAGATATTCGCCCAGAAAGAGAAAAGTTTCTCAAAAAGATTTTTTCACGTCCCTATCTTTTATTAAGGATTTAAAATCATTCTTGATAATATAGTCTAGGGACGACTCGTCCATCTAAATGCAATGGGCCATTGGCATCTATTGGAATATCAACTAAATGGTAGTATTAAGAGTTTCTTTGCTTTCTTTTGCTTTTTACTTGCTCGGCTACGAGTCGCTCCCGCGACTCTTGATGAGATTTTAGCGCAATTATTATGTAATAAGAAGTAAAAAAATCTGGTGTGACTGGCGCACAGCACACAACTTTCTCTTACCTTCGGTAATCGAAAGTTGTGTTCTGTGCTTGTCACACCAGATTTTTTGTGTCGACATATATTTAGTTCCCAACAGTACGGTACATTTGAATTCAGATGTAAAATTTATAAGTATGGGAAAATATTTATATTTTGTTACCATGGCAACCATTTCTCCTATCTTCCCTATGAAATACAAGAGTAAAGTGGTCTTCAGAAGATTTCAATCGCAAAATGAGAATATACATTTTAAAGAGCATCTCAAAAATAATTGATTTTTGAATTTAAAAAAAAATCGTTGGAGCAAATTTTGAGAAAATCGAAAAAAACTGAAAAAGTACATCAGTAAAGTACTAGTAATCTTTGGCCGATTTTGATTAAAAGCTTATTTTTCCGGTCCCGGGGGGTGTTTAACTTAAATATAGAATTTAAACCTCGTAGCTCAATTCCTTCATGCTTAAAATTGAACACACACACACCCACACCCCCCCCCACACACCCACCCACACACACACACCCACCCACACACCCACAGACAGACCATGTCGCGAAAACCACTTTTTTGGATTCAGGGGACCTCAAAACGTGGAGATCCATCAAAACCTCGACATCGAATTTTTGACATGAATCCAATACTTTCTCTCTCTATATATATTACATATATACATAGGTAAGAGAAAGTAAAAAGGAAATAAGTAAGATGTGGCATAACCTCGAACTGTCATTTCATTCGTAAGTATTTTGACTTTGACTTTTTTTATTTAATTGGAGTTAATAGGCATTTATTAAATTAAACTTTTATTAAATTAGATCTCTTAAAAGGAAACAAACATAAGAAAATTAATTTTAAATTGTAAAATGTCCGAAAAGTGGAATCTGACTGTCAAGAACCAGATTCAAATTTACCTGTCAAATTGAGCGCCCCTAGTGGCAGAACTGAAAAGGACAATGAACTTGAAATTTAGATATAAGGATTTACTTACCTTTTCACTTTATCTTTTGTTCTTTGTGTGCAGCCTCCACGTGCTTATAATTAATGTTAATTAATCGTTCTAAAATCATTTAATATTGTGCTTTATTTTGGATTCTAAGTATATTTTAAGTTGGGTTAAGAGATTATATTTGTGTTTTAATTATTTGGGCATTGTGATTTATCCCCACCTCTTACCTATTCCTGAATCCCATTCGTAACATTTGGCGACCGTGACAGGACAAAGACTGCATATTAATAAAATAGTGAATAGTATCAATTGATCAGTGCATTTAAAAAAGAATAAATTGAGAAAAAATGGAAAAGATAAAGAAATCAAGAACCGTGCTAAGAAGTCAATTTACTAAATTGATAAATGAAATCAAGAAACTTTTAGAAACCGATCAAGACGACTCAAATATACTCCAGATGCATTTAACTTTATTAGAAGAAAGAAATGGACAATTAGTAAATCTTAATGAAGAAATTTACCTACTCATGTTAGAAAATAACAGCAGTGAAGATGAATTGATACTCGAAGTAAGTAACGCAGATGATTATAAAACTAAGTATCTACTCCATAAATTAAAATTAGAAAAATGTATTAAAGATTGTAATTCAGAGACTTCGAGTCACACTTCTCAAAAATCTAGAAAGGGAAAGATAAATTTAAAACTTCCAAAACTTGAACTTGTTAAATTCGGAGGTGAAATAAAAGATTGGTTAGGGTTTTGGGGCCAATTTCAAAAAATTCATCAAGACGAGGAAATCGTTGCAGAAGATAAATATCAATACTTGAGACAAGCCACTGTTCCCGGTTCAAAGGCAAGAGAAATAGTTGACAGTTTTCCTGGATCGGGGAAGTATTATAAAGAAGCTATAGAGACATTAAAATCTCGTTTTGGAAGGACCGACATATTGGTCGAATTTTATATTAGAGAAATTTTAAAGATTATAATAAATAATTCAACAACAAATGAAAAATTCACATCGTCACTATATGATAGTTTGGAGTCACATTTAAGAGCTCTAAACAATAAGTGGGAGGAAGCGGAGAAATGTGGACCTATTCTTTACCCTTTGGTAGAGTCTTGTTTGCCCGAAGAAATTTTAAGAACTTGGCAAAGAAGCACTCTATCAAAGGGAGATACACATAAAGTGAGACTAGAAATGCTCATGAAATTTTTAAAATCAGAGGTAGAGAATGAACAACGAATTACAATGGCGCTATCAGGTTTTGGCCTAAAAACAACAAACGAAACAGCAAAGGCCAAAAAAGAGAAATAGAAACAAGACATCCCTACAGCATCAACCTTAATAACAACAAATGTGAAACCACATGAGAAGAAGACATGCATATTTTGCGGCAATACGAATCATAAAAGTGACCAGTGCTTCAAAGCACAGAAAATGTCCTACGAGGAAAAGAAAAAGATTTTGTCCGAGAAGAAGTGTTGCTTCATCTGTTTAAACAAAGGACACTCTGCACAAAAATGCAGACTGTCGTGCAAATGTGTTATTTGTAACAGGAAACACCTTCCTCTAATGTGCCCAGATATTCCAAAAAAGGAGGAAGAGTCGTCTGAAGAAAAAACAACTAATTGTGCGAGCTTCTGCAAAAACCCTAAAATATTCCTTATGACATTAAGGATAAAAATAAAGAGCCAGAATGGGGGACTAGTTGTTAGAGCGTTAATAGATAGTGGATCACAAAGGTCTTATGTTTGCAAACAAATATTAAAGAAATTAAATTGCAAACCAGTGAAAGAGGAGACTGTTATTCACTCCTTATTTGGTGGAGTAAATTCTCAACCACAAAAACATTTCATATATGAACTAGAGTTAGAAAGCCTACATAGAAAATTTGTGTGCCAAGTTGAGGCTATGGACCAAGAGAAAATTTGTGATGCGATAAATCCAGTAAGTCCTGGCCCATGGATAGGAGAGCTTAAGAATAAAAATATAAAGTTAAGTGATCTAAGTGATCAAATAGAATCCACAGACTCTATCGGACTCTTAATTGGAGCCGATATTTGTGGCAAATTATTTACGGGGCGTCGAGAAATTTTGAGAAGTGGAATGGTTGCCATAGAAACAGAGCTTGGATGGACTTTGATGGGAAAAGTTCCTTCATTGTCAGACGAATATGAAACGTCGCTTTCTATGACCTCAACGCTCAAAAATTTAGACATACAACTCTGGGATCTAGAGACAATCGGCATACGGGAAACCGGAGTGCAAAATCCCAGAGAAGAAACAAGAGCAAGAACAAAAGTAAATTTTTTAAATACTTTAAAAATAAACAATGAGGGAAGATACGAAGTCAGTCTACCCTGGTCAGATGATCACTCTCCACTCCCAACCAATAGATTGATAGCGGAAAAAAGATTAAAGAACACTCAAGAGAGATTGAAACAATTAAACATAAATAAAGAATATGATCAAATAATCAAGGAATGGAGTCAAGAAGGCATCATCGAAGAAATTGAGTCAGCGAAGAGCTTAAAAGAACACTATCTGCCTCATAGAGCCGTCATAAAAGAAGGCAGCACAACGAGAATAAGGCCGGTATTTGATGCATCCGCAAAGGAAAAAGGATTTCCATCTCTAAACCAGTGCTTAGAAGAAGGTCCGAACCTAATTGAAATGATTCCGGGGATCTTACTCCGATTCAGGGAACACGAAATAGGCGTGTTAGCCGACATAAAGAAGGCGTTCTTGCAAATTAGTGTTCGTCCTGAGGATAGAGACTCCTTGAGGTTCCTTTGGGAAGAAGGTGAAAGACAAAAAATATATCGACACGCCAGAGTCGTATTCGGCTTAAAGTGTAGTCCCTTTATATTGGGAGCTACTATCGAATACCACCTTAAGAAACTCTTGGAAGAGCGTAAAGAAAAATATCCGGATTGGGTCTTAGAAAAACTAATGAAAGGGTTTTACGTCGATAATACTGTGACGAGTGTGAGAAACCTCGAAGAACTCCATGTTCTTAAGGCAGAAGCCACGAACATCATGAAAGAAGCGCGTTTCGAGCTGAGAGGGTGGGAGTCTTCGTTCTCTAAATTCGAAAATGAAAAAAGAGAAGATATCAGTAGAGTGTTAGGATTGTTGTGGGACAAAGAATCTGATGAGATTGTAGTAAACGTGGAGGGTCTGTCTGACATACAATCTCAACCAATAACAAGAAGAGTGATTCTTTCAACAACAAACAAAATATTTGATCCGATTGGGTTTACATGTCCAGTAACACTTAAACCCAAACTGATACTACAAGAGATCTGGGACAAAAAGATTAGTTGGGATGATGAAGTAGATACAGACACCCAACAACAATTCAAAAAATGGCTTGGAGAAATCAGGGACTTCCTTCCAGAAGTAAAACTAAAAAGATGGATGGGAACGCATGGAGAGCGGAGTATCCACGTCTTTTGCGACGCAAGCCAGTATGCCTATGCCACGGTAATCTTCTTAAGAGTTCAGGGCGCTCAAGGCATAAGCCTTAGTCTCTTAGGAGCAAAATCCCGAGTGGCACCGAGAAAGCAATTAACGATAACAAGATTAGAATTATTAGCCGCGCTAATTGCAGCAAGGTTAATTGATTCTATCTTAAAAGCGCTAGGATGGGAAATAGAAGTGACCTGTTGGACTGATTCCACTACGGTCCTGGCGTGGATCACAAGAAGTGAAGCCTGGACAATCTTCGTTGCAAATAGGGTAAAAGAGATTCGAAAACTAACAGACCCGAAAAGCTGGAGACACATTAAGGGTGAAGAAAATCCGGCAGATCTACCGTCAAGAGGATGTACGGTGAGCCAACTAGTGAAAGGAAAATGGTGGGAGGGTCCCGAGTGGCTAAAAGGGCCACCGGAATCTTGGCCTTCGTCCAATTTTAAAACAAATATCAAAGAAGAAGAAAATGTTATTATAGAAAAGACGTTAATTGTAAACCTACAAAAGAAGAAAGATTGTTTCTATACCAATATTTCGTCCTATAAGAAAATAATCAAAATCCAAGGGTGGATATTACGTTTTATAAATAACTTGCGAAATAGAGCCGCTAAGAGAAAAGGTAAAGAGTTTGGAAAACTTCAAGTTTCGCCTGAGCTGGAAGTAGAAGAGTTTGAAAAGGCGGAAGAAATAGTTCTTAAATTGATACAAGAAGAATCGTTCACCGGACTGGATGACCCTAAAATTAAGACATTAAATCCAGTCTATACTAACTCTAAATTAATAAGACTAAAGACAAAAATTTCCCGACGAGAAGATACTTACCAGTTCCTCTATCCTATTGTTCTTCCAAAGAATCATCCTATAGTGAATTCCCTAATAAGAGAAACCCATGAATCCAATGCTCACGTAAGCGGTCAAATGTTGCTAGGAGTACTGAGAGAGAAATATTGGGTGTTAGGGGGCCGAAGAACAATAAGAAGCGTCGTCGGAAAGTGCGTCAGATGCAAGAGATATACAGCAAAACCAATGGATGCTGTACCAGCCGTTTTGCCGAAAAATCGAGTCCAAGATGCTGCTGTTTTCGAAGTAACGGGTGTGGACTTTGCTGGACCCATCTTTCTGAAACAGGGGACGAAAGCATGGATAGCATTGTTCACATGTGCTGTATATAGAGCTGTTCACCTAGAACTTGTAGAATCGCTCTCCACGGATTCTTTCTTGCAAGCCTTTCGAAGATTCATTGCTCGAAGAGGTCGTCCGCGGTTAGTCTACAGCGATAACGGGACGAATTTCGTCGGTGCAGAGAGAGCCTTAAGTAACATCGATTGGCAGAGGGTGACGCAACTTGGTGTCGAGAAAAGAATCCAATGGGTATTCAATCCACCTAGTGCTCCATGGTGGGGTGGATGGTGGAAGAGACTAGTAGGTTTGATGAAAAAATTGCTCAGAAGAGTCCTAGGACGTGCCTGCCTAACTCTAAGTGAAATGATGACTGTTTTATGCGACTGCGAAGCTGTGATGAATAATCGCCCGATTACCTATGTATCCGAAGATAGTGAAGATTTGAAGCCACTAACACCTGCAATGTTCATCAGAGGTGGACCAGAAGGGCGGACCACGGATATAGACCTAATTGAAAGTTCCTCATTAAACAAGAGACTGAAGTATAGATATAAAATACTTTCTGATTTGCGTCAGCGATTCCGAAAAGAATATCTCGGCCAGTTGAACCATAGAGTGCTATCAGGCAAACGCTCAGATATTGAAGTGGGAGATGTTGTTCTCATTGGCCAAGAAAACGTGAAGAGAATTGAATGGCCACTAGCACGAGTCATCGCTCTAATTCCCGGATCCGATGGTGAAATAAGAATCGTGCGCCTCAAGACATCTCGAGGAGAACTTCTTAGACCGATTCAGAAACTATATCCTCTGGAAATATCATCAGGAGAAGATCCTATTGAAATTGTTCCTGAAGAAAATGAAGACATAGGTTCGACAGATTCCTCTCCAGAAACCGAAAGTCCAGTGACGAACACAACGAAGAAGGGACGAAAGGTGCAGCTACCAATAAGATACAGAGAGTGAGTTGCGTTTACAGCAACTCAGGTGGGAGAATGTCAAGAACCAGATTCAAATTTACCTGTCAAATTGAGCGCCCCTAGTGGCAGAACTGAAAAGGACAATGAACTTGAAATTTAGATATAAGGATTTACTTACCTTTTCACTTTATCTTTTGTTCTTTGTGTGCAGCCTCCACGTGCTTATAATTAATGTTAATTAATCGTTCTAAAATCATTTAATATTGTGCTTTATTTTGGATTCTAAGTATATTTTAAGTTGGGTTAAGAGATTATATTTGTGTTTTAATTATTTGGGCATTGTGATTTATCCCCACCTCTTACCTATTCCTGAATCCCATTCGTAACACTGACAAATCCCAATTCTTTACTAATACAATGCACAAGATATCTAAAGAAATTTTATCCAGGTATGTACAAAATAAAAATATGATTAAAATAACAAACTAGAATATTTGATTTACTTTTTATTCACATTACAGGCGCTACTTTAATGTATGAGGGAAAATATATAAATTGAAACCTTTTTGTCAGTGTCATAAATGAAGAATGAAAATTTAAAATAAAGCCAAAAATGATAATTAAATAACAAATTTAAATGAATAAACTTAAGAATTATGTGTTTTTTTTAATATTTTATATAAAGGTAATGTTTTAAAAGATTTCTGAACTAAAAGTAGAAATGTATTAGAATGTAATTTTGTTTTGTGAATTATATTAGAATCAATATAATATTACTTTAGGCCTAGTTAATTTGAAAACTATTGTTTATTTAATGAAGGGTTAAACCCAGAAACTTATCTTCTGCCTTTTAAAACATTGAGAAACCACATGCGGAATATTTTATTCTTCTAAACAAAAAGACCGAAAAGGGGTTTTTTTGGAACTCGATCATAAACCCAAAGGTCAAAAGAATATTTTGCTTTTTTCTGAACAAAGGCAGGAATTTATTTAAATTTATAAAATTCTTTTTTTTTAACTCAGTCTAACCTTCCTTTTCTGAACATATATATATTTACTTTCTCTTACCTATGTATATATGTAATATATATAGAGAGAAAGTATGGGTCGTTTTGATAACTTACCTACCCCAATATTAAAATAGCCTCCCTATGGGGAAATACATGGTGTGTGTCCTTCAGCATTAAAATAGCTGAAGGACAAACACCATGTATTTCCCCATAGGGAGGCTATTTTAATGTTGGGATAGGTAAGTTATCAAAACGACCCATTGGATTCATGTCAAAAATTCGATGTCGAGATTTTGATGGATCTTCACGTTTTGAGGTCCCCTGAATCCAAAAAAGTGGTTTTCGCGACATGATCTGTCTGTGGGTGGGTGTCTGTGTTCAATTTTAAGCATGAAGGAATTGAGCTACGAGGTTGAAATTTTATATTTAAGCTAAACATCCCCCGGGACCGGAAAAATAAGCTTTTAATCAAAATCGGCCAAAGAGTACTAGTACTTTACTGATGTACTTTTTCAGTTTTTTTCGATTTTCTCAAAATTTGCTCCAACGATTTTTTTTTAAATTCAAAAATCAATTATTTTTAGATGCTCTTTAAAATGTATATTCTCATTTTGCCATTGAAATCTTGTGAAGACCACTTTACTCTTGTATTTCATAGGGAAGATAGGAGAAATGGTTACCATGGTAACAAAATATAAATATTTTCCCATACTTATAAATTTTACATCTGAATTCAAATGTTCAGTACTGTCGGGAACTAAATATATGTCGACAAAAAAAATCTGGTGTGACAAGCACAGAACACAACTTTCGATTACCGAAGGTAAGAGAAAGTTGTGTACTGTGTGCAGGGGCGGCGCGTCCATTAGGCAAACTAGGCGGCCGCCTAGGGCGGCAACCTGGAGAGGGCGGTAAAAATGTCAAAATAAAAAAAATTTTGGTTCCGCAAGCGGTACTCGATAAGATTAGGTTCCGTGGGCGACAAATTTTGGTTCCGCGGGCGGCAAAAATTTTGTGTCTCTAAAAAAAAGGTAGAAAATTTTTTCGGACAAGGTTTTGGTTCCGCGCAAGAGGAAATGTTCTGCCGGCGACACACGGGAAAAAAATTTTGGTTCCGCAAAAAAAAAAAATTTTGAGATCAGGGAAAATTTTAAGGAGGGGGCGGCAAATTAAATTTTTAGTTTTTTTTTGGGGGGGGGGGGGCGCAAAAAAATATCTTGCCTAGGGCGGCAGAATAGCTTGCGCCGGCCCTGACTGTGTGCGAGGTAAAATGATTAATTAATTAAAACAATAATTGAGTTTAACAAAAGTTTTATATTTTTCAAAAAATTATAAGATATAAAATCGTTGTACATACAATGATAACTTGTGTTCTTGTTGATGCTTCGGATTCCAACGAATTCTTCTCCACCTCTTCTTGACACACAAATACAAACAAATATTTAAACTTATGATATTATGATAATATATATTCTCCTCTTTAGGAGATGTTATATAAAAAAACCCAACAAGAGAGCCAGCGTGAATTTTGCTGCTCATTCGGGTGCCTCTCTCTACATTTCTCTCCGTTCTGTCTTTCATACATATATTTTCGTTCTATAAGTTTGCCCGCAGAGGGCTCCCTCAAGCCACTCCTCTGGGGTGGGAGATTAGCGCTCTCGCGGGTTATTTAAAAAAAATATCATTTTATGTTATAGGTATAATCTTTAGATCACAACAACGGGTGTGAATGTTTAAAAAAAAAAAAATTCTCGA
>JAKCPI010009886.1:0-11199 GCA_023213315.1 Euborellia annulipes
GCGCTCTCTTAATTCAATCATCGCACATAGGAGCATTTTTTTAGTAAAAACCCGATCAAAATAGAAAAACTCAAAATGGATCCTTCTTTTATCTACTATAACCGGTTTATTGGAATCAAGGACGGATCCAGAGGTGTTTCTCGGGGGGGGGTAACCTGGTGTGACTGGTCGCACAACACAATTTTTTCTTAATTTCGGAAAATTTAAAGGCGCATTCTGGCCATTTATTTATTATTTTCCTTTATATAAGAAAATATAAATACGCGTACAAATAAAATTTTTAAGTATTAATTTTTAAAATTTTACATTAAAAATAAAATTTTTTTCGAAAAAAAGTATTTTTTTTCAAATCTCGTGGAGGGGGGGGGTTGTTACCCCCTTTACACCCCAACCCTTCCGGTTCGGCTACCTGGTCACTAACATCACTCGGAACCCAGTCATTGTTTTTAACAGCTTGTCTTGGTTCTAGGCGCTCTCATTTCGTTAGTCAGTTTTTTGTGCAAAATGTCTTCATGTGGTGGTCAACAGAAAAAAAACGACTTGAATGTGGAAATTGAAGGTATGCTCTCTATATTACAGTATATTTGATTCAGTTTAAACGTAATTATCACTGTTTTTTATAAATATCAAAAGTCGCTTTTTTTTGTACGTTTTTTTTTTAAGAAAATTTCAGACAAATTAGTGTTTTTGTTTATGTGTCGCGGCTTGTCGCCTCAAACTTTTATCTGGGCATAAAGTTTAATCCTTTAGGATGTAGAAACAAGAAAAATATATCCCCCATCTCACCCTATATTTTCTTATAGTATTTTTACGTGAACGAGGGACTCCGTTCTTCGGGAGGACATGAAGTTAGTTGAATGAGTCTTTCTTCCATCAAATTCATTTTTTCTTCTATTTTTTTTTCCTTTGAAATCTTTCAAAATATCATAGAACTCCATTCTGGTAATATTTTAACTCTTCCCAAAGGATCTATAACAAAAGAAAACTAAAATTATACTAAATCGATTTAATGAATTTCTGTTCCCTCGTTCACTTTAAAGTCTAATAAAAAAATATGGGGTGAGTCGGGGTGAAATGTTTTTCTTGTTTCTACATCCTAAAAGACTAAACTTTATGCCCATATAAAAAGTTTGAGGCGACAAGCCGCGACACCTAAACAAAAACACTAATTTGTCTGAAATTTTCTTTAAAAAAATGTTCAAAAAAAGCGACTTTTGATATTTATAAAAAACAGTGATAACACGTTCAAACTTAATCAAATATACTGTAATATAGAGAGCTTACCTTCAATTTCCACATTCAAGTCGTTTTTTTTCTGTTGACCGCCGCATGAAGACATTTTGCACAAAACTGAGTAACGAAAATGAGAGCGCCTAAACCAAGGCAAGCAGTTAAAACAATGACTGACTTCCGACTGACATTGTGACCAGATAGCCGAACCAGAAGGGTCGGAGGGGCTGGATTCCAATAAGCCGGTTATAGTAGATGAAGAAACATCCATTTTTGGGTAGCATTAGGTAAACTTTGAGTTTTTCTATTTTGATCGGGTTTTTACGTCAAATACCCCTATGTGCATCGCCCGGACGCCAAACCGTGCACATCGCATGTACCTCTTCTCTCGGTACATCGCAAAGTTTTTATTATGAGGCTCAGCCTCCCCCCCTCAGCAACCATCCAGTAGTGTTGCGAGTCAACCATGATCTCCCTGGACCATTATCCAGCCGGAGATGCTCATCTTATTAAATATGGCATATGGCGTCTTCTTACAAACGGGCTAACCATGGCCGCGGGCCTTCGAACGAGACCTTCCGGGCCCAGCAGTGTTCCAGTCTGGACCGAAAGGATGCTGCCTCAACATCAGATGAGTCTACAACGTTTTTTCCCCCCCCAAATTAATCCACTAAACTAAACTCGCATATAATAAACTCTAAACTCTAATTGTTTTATTTAAATCAAATCTGGCAATATTTTTCAATAAGGTTTTTAATAAATATCAATGCTTTTGGTAATCTCAAAGATGCGAAATAGCAGATACTCTGTACACCCCAATACCGGCGTTGAAGCGAAGCCAACGACCGAGAATCATAATTGTTGTAATCAAATCCGTAAAAATAAATCTATTGTTATTTCCTAATTGTTGCTTTTTTTAATTGATGTTTCCCAGAGAAGCCAGTTTTCTCGTTATAAACTTTTACACATATTACAGTTATATATTTTACATATAAATTCTCCGGCATCGGAGCTTCTACTCCCAATCCTATGTCTCTAATTTCTTCCGGTCTTCATTTACTTGATCATGCTTTCTTTATTTTTTTCTTAAGGAAAACACATCAAAATCTTTGACTATTAAATAAACAAAGAGAAATATATTTCATATATAGGATAAAAGAAAGTAAAAACAGCGAAAAGCAAGAGAAAGAATAATAACAAGAATAACTAGGAGATTACTCTTTTTTAATAAAACCATTTTGGTTTGTATTATTATTATTATTGAAGTTTTTAATTATAGACCATATTTGTGTTAATTATTTATTAAAAATATAAATACTGTTCAACATTTAGACTACTTATTCTGCAGTCGTTTTCAAGTACTGTGCACTTGCGCAAGTGAACTCTCAAGAGCGCTACTCTTGTTCTTACAGTTAGATTAGCCATATTAACATTTTCGTTCGTTACTGTAATCAATAATTCTAATATACAAATAAAATACTCGTTTATCTGTTTCAAAAAGGGCCCCCAATAATGAGTATGTTTATATTTTAATTTCTAAGGCCGGTTCGTAACATGTAACGCGAATAGTCGGACGGCACACTAACTTAACGCGAATCATGTTCAAACCTGTTTCCACTTAGTTGCTACGAACATGCCAAATAGGAATGTCGTGATAGCTGGTGCTGCTTTTATTTATATGTATTTATTAACTGAAGACCGGAGAAAACATTTGGCTCTTCTTTACTTTTCCTCTTTCCTTTGATGTGAAGCTAGCAAACTAATCATTTTGCTCCTGCATTCTTCTACATCTCTTCTCTTCCCAACGAATATGCATTACCATTCCATGCATCGTTTTTCAGATTTTTTTTTAAAGCACTCTGGGTTTTTTTTTTTTTTTGGATTCTAAATAATACGTTTTTCTTGATATAAACTGATAAGTTAAACGATTGTTCGGCACTCCACATCATAAACGTTCACACGACACAAACCACCCTCCATACGAGTACAGCGAGAGCCTTTGTGTTCGCGCTAAAAACTGACAATCGATGTATCAGTGTGAGCACCGACGCGAACTTTACATGTAATGCTCGTAGTGCGTCCACATACAGAATTCGCGTTACATTATTCGCTACGCCCGTCTGGATCCGGCCTAAAATGTTTCTTCGACAAAAACTCTAATTCTAAAATTCTGTCTCCGTTCTTTGTAAAAATGTTTCCAATTTTAGAATTTTTATTAAAATTTGCATTTATCTATAATTATACGTAGGTAAATATAAACTGAATTATTTATAGTAACTAAATTTATAAATAAATTGCTTAGAAGGGATTAAGCCCCTCCCCTCATGGAGGTTAAAGATAGTGACAAGCCTCAGATGTCGAAAAGGCTCTAAAAAATAATCTAATTGCTTAAGATGAAACCTTGCTATGAAAGTTTAATATATTTTAAAAATGAATTACAATAATAATATAATACAAATATACAATAATTATAATAATAGCGATTTTGAAAAACAAATATTTGAGATAGAAATCAAATTTGAACTAGAAGATCAAGGAGAGAGGAAAAAAAAGAAAAGATGAGAAGTGATCTAACAGCTAAAGCTATCGACCCATGGTGAACTTTTTGAAGGCAAAAAAGAAGAGCGAAAAAGTTACTAATAGCCTACGAATCAATGAATGAAAAAAGCTTTCTCAACGGAAATCTGATTTACATACCAACTAAAAAAAATTTGGTGTGACTGGTCGCACAGCACACAAATTTCTCTTACCTTTGGTAAAAGAAAGTTGTGTTCTGTGCTTGTCACACCAGATTTTTGTGTCGAGATATAATTAGTTTCCGCCAATATATTAGAATTCAAGATGTCAAATTTATGAACATGTGAAAATATTTTTGATTTGTTACCATAGAAACCATTTCTCCTATGATTCCAATGAAGTACAGGAGTAAAGTGGCCTTCAAACAATTTTGAGAGCAAAATGAGAATATAAATTTTAAAGAGCATGTAAAAATTAATTGATTTTTGAATTTTAATCAAAATAGTTAGAGCGAATTTTGAGAAAATCGAAAAACACTGAAAAAGTACATCAGTAAAGTACTAGTACTTTTTGGTCGATTTGGATTAAAAGCTTATTTTCTCGCCTCAGGGAGTGGGGGTGTCTAACTTAAATATAAAATTTCAACCTCCTAGCTCAATTCCTTCATGCTTAAAATTAAACACACAGACCATGTTGCGAAAACCACTTTTTTCGATTCAGGGGACCTCAAAACGTGTATATCCATCAAAATCTTGACATCGAATTTTCGACATGAATCCAATACTTTCTCTCTATATATTAACATCATACTTATATAGAGGTAAGAGAAAATAATATATTCGATATTTTCAAAAATAATTTAGATAACATTCACAATTAATATAACTCGATAAATATGTATACATTTTAATGTACAATATGGCACCATCAAAGAAGAAATTCAATCTCCTTTTTTCAACAAGATTTTAAAAAATTGGATTTTATTTAATATAACTTGCTCGCCTAGCAAATGTATCAAATTTATTATTGCTCACTGTTTGAAAAGTTTCAAGTTTTAAATTTCCCTCTCTTATGTTCAATAAATACAACATACACCGGAAGTGAATGACTAGTGCTTTATATATAGTAATGATGATATATAGGCCTATGTGTATAGGCCATTGCTTTTTTTGGCATATTGAATTTTGATATGTAACAAGAGATTAATAATATGTAAATAAATTTAATTTAAAAATTCTTTGTAGAGGGATGAAATAAATTATCCCTTTTCCACAATAT
This sequence comes from Euborellia annulipes, assembly GCA_023213315.1. Lineage (NCBI taxonomy): Eukaryota > Metazoa > Arthropoda > Insecta > Dermaptera > Anisolabididae > Euborellia > Euborellia annulipes. The sequence continues at coordinate 5,026 of JAKCPI010009886.1, forward strand.
TAAATTACATTAAGTAATCAAGAAGTTGGTTTCAATTTTACAAAAAAAAAAACAAAAAACGTGTAATAATGTAACGTTGATCACAATTTATATCAGTTATGAATATATACAAAAAAAACAAAAGATTGTCAAATAATAGAATTGAGTTTTATTTAAAAGCTTTTTGAGGTCTTATCCTATTCAAAATAAATGAATCAAATGACAGCAGTCTTCTCTTATATTACTATTATTTTTCGCTTCACTGCTGCTTGAAATTAATTTGAGATTAATAATCAGCAATTATTTGTTTAACACTAATAAAGTGAGCGTTGATTTCGATGTGATGAAAAATAATAGTGTTAATTTATACCATTACAATCATTATCATTCATATCCGTAACAAACACTATAAATCAATTTCAATCGAGCACTTATAGGGCGGAATCTCTAAATTTATTTTATGATAATCGCCTTTGGTAACGTACAATTTGTTCAACATGCATTCTTACATTTCATGCATTAAATGATTATATTCTTCATGGAATGGCATTTCATGCTCTTCAGGAATCTCTTTTAACTACCTTACGGTCATTTCATTAATGACTAATTCTCTACTCTTCCGGAGAAATGTCAGAACAATCAACCATTGAAAATATAAACGTTAAATTTCTTCTTATTACTGAATAATTATATTAAATGATTGAAGTCAGTGGCTGTTTTTCTATAGACAGGAAAGGAGCAGGTGCAGCCAAAAATAAAAGCCTCTGATTTAATACAATTCAACAAGAGAGACATTTCGGGTGAATTTTATTTACCCATCTTCAGTCCTTCAAAATTGTTAAAGTCCCGGAATTGGTTAATAGGGCAATACATGTAATTTATGAATCATATGTTTGCATGTATTGTCCTATTGACCAACTCCCGGAAAATTTTGAATGCCTGAAGATAGGTAAATAAAATTCACACGAAACGTCTCGTTGAAATTAAATCGGAGACTTTTATTTTTGATTGCACCTGCTCCTTCTCCTGTCTAGACTAGGGTTTGGGCTCCGGTGGAAACCGAAACCGGTTTACCAGTTTTTTGGCTAATTTTCAAAACCGAGAAACCGAGTTTTTATTCCATTTGAATTGGCTATCAATCATTTGAAATAAATAGGGATGGGGTCTAAATGGCCTCAGATGCCGAAAAAGACCTTAAAACAAATAAAAAAAAAAAATTATACTATTTTATATGAGATAGAAATTTTGCCTCATATATTAATAATAATACTAAGTTAAGGGTTAAGGGATCTTTTTCCGTTCTAATCCATAAATTATTTCTAAATTATGTTGTATACCAATTAATTTAACTTCCAAAAATGGTGGTGCGTTCTAAATAACTTTTTATTTTTTTTTTTTTTTTATTTATTACAAGAATGGCCCCGGTAGAACACCATTTGGCCAGCTTCCATTATGGGTGTCCCCAAACATTCTCAAAGTGACATACAACAAAGAAAATCAGATCAGATATAACATAACAGCAAAATAAGAGAAAGTAACAAAAATATTTAAATACAAAATATAATTTTACAATATCATTATTAACTAATAATTTTAACTAATAATTGCGTTCATAAAAATAATCGCGATGCAACCAAAAATTTTAATATCGGTCGAAACTCACCGTCCCCAACATCACAGCTATTAAAGAAGGATAGCAGGCTCTCCATCCTCGTAGGGAAAGGAACCTTTGACTTGATGACCCGGTAGAGAGCATCAGCCGCGCGTCTGTTTTTCTGACAACCCAAATATATATGATTCACATCACCTATGGACTTACTATCACAGTCACAGAATGGAGTGTCTCTCAATCTAAACTGATGTAGCTTTTTTGGGGTCGCTGCATGTCCCAATCTCAAGCGAGTCACCAGAACCAGCATCCTTCGAAACAACCGTGAATCATGAAACCATGGCTTTCGACCGATTTTAGGCATAACATCATGAAAGGCGCGGCCTCTAGTTATAGAAGAAGAATCCCAGCGGCCCTGCCACTCCCGGAAACCGAGTCCCTTAATAAGGGTAGCAGCATCCGGGACCGACAGCTCCACCTGCACCCCAACTCCATCGTCGATAGCCTCCTTGGCTAATGAATCGACGTATTCATTTTCTTTGATTCCTTTGTGAGATGGACACCAGAGAAATTCAATATTCCTATCACTTTTCGCGAGACTATCTACAATATAGAAAACGACATAATGGTCGCAATTATTTTTATAAAAATTTTTAAGAGCAAGTAAAGCACTCTGAGAGTCAGAAATAATTAAAAAATTTTTTAATTCACTAGATAAAGATCTTATATAGTCCAAAGATTTGAGGATAGCAATAAGCTCAGCAGTAAAAATAGACAGATCATTACATATTTTGAACTTTCTGTATACATTTAAATTAGAATGGTAGAAGGCACACCCCACATGATTCTTGTTCTCCATTTTGGAGCCATCCGTGAAAATATAATGATAATTAGAAAAGTTGTTCCTTAACATATGATTAAAACCTATCTTCAATTGAGGCCCTCCTACGTCCCACGGAGGAATATAAGTAGTAATCTCCTTTTGTCTAATCTTAAATGGGAAGTGGAAAACTAGCGGTTTAGAAATAACACGTAAGTTTGAAGTTATATCTCGAATCTTATTGAAGTTAAATAAGATATGCAAATTCTGAATATTATGAGTCACCAAATTCGAAATTCGAATTGAATTTGCCAGACTCAAAATAGAATTCAAAACAGATGTATCATTATTAGCAATTTTACCAATTATATACCTCCGGGTCAGCATAGAACGTCTTATGTCAAGAGGCATCTCCCCAGCTTCTACTAGGAGGGCATTAGTTGGTGTAGAATTCATTGCCCCAATACAGCAGCGTATAGCAGCGAATTGGAGTACATCTAATTTACCCAAGACTCGCTTGGATGCATTAGATACTACGGTCGCACCGTAATCGAAAATAGAACGAATGAGGGCACGGTACATTAAAAGACAACATGAGGGGTGTGCACCCCACCAAGTCTTAGTAACACTTCTAATTACATTAAGGCGGGTCTCACACTTTTTCAAGGTATATTCTATATGTTGGGACCATCGCAACTTGTTATCAAATAATAAACCTAGAAATTTAACTTTACTCACAACCTTAATTTCAACACCATTAAAAGTAAGAGCGATTATATCCGGAGTTTTATATCTTCTGGAAAAGATTACGGCTTTAGACTTCTGAGGCTCTAGATCCAGATTGTTGTTTTTCAGCCATTTATTCAAACTCACAAAAGAGGACTTTAATCCTGAAATACTAGGTGTAATAGAGCTTGAGGACGAGTAGATTACTACATCGTCTGCATACTGTAGAATCTTCACTCCAGGCGAAAGAACGGTGTCTAACTCAGAAGTATACAGCATGTAAAGAAGAGGACTTAGTACTGCTCCTTGGCCCAGTCCTTTTGAAACTACTCGTGGACCCAATAATTCATTATTCATTTTAAAATATAGTTTCCTTGTGTGATTTAAAAGGAGAATATTATTCACTATACGTACGGGAATGTTCAGCCTGATCAACTTCTCGGCTAAGATATCAATACGAACATTGTCATAGGCTGATTTGATATCCATAAAGAGAGCAACAAGGTATTCCTTCTTTGAAAAAGAAGTATAAATATCGTTGGAAAAAATAACAAGATTATCCAGAGTGCTCTTCTTTTTCCTGAAACCATGTTGAGAATTGGAGAACAAGTTTGAGGATTCAACATACCATTCAAGTCTGTTCTTTAGCATTATTTCGAAAAGTTTTTCAATCACAGAAGACAAAACTATGGGCCTGAATGATGAGGGAAGACTGTAATCCTTATTAGGCTTGGGGACAGGAACCACCAGCTGGGTCAACCACGAGTCTGGAAAAACGTTGTTTTCACTAAAGTAGTTGATTAAGGAAAGAAGCAACTTTTTCCACGATACCGGAAGGAATTTAATCATAGAATATGAAATTTGGTCGTAACCAGGCGAACTGTCTTTTTTCGATTCAATCGCTATTTCAAATTCTCTTAGAGTAAATGGCTCCAGCAACCAATTATTACTAGTATCTATATCATCATAAAAAAATTTCAATTCACTTGAAACGAAAGGAGGAGCGACATTGTCCATAAATTCATCCAGAATCTCTCTCTCCATGAAAGGTTTCCTTGGGGTAGAAATGTTCTTCAAAATTTTAATCTTCTCCCAAATTTTCTTAATAGGCGTGTCCTTGTTCAGCGAGGAGCAGAATTTCTTCCAGTGGGTCCTTTTTTTCTCTTTCAAAATTATCTTAACTCTGGCATCTTTTCTCTTATACTCAACGAAATTGGTCAGGGTCATACTTTTAGAATAACTTTTAAAAGCATTCTTTCTTTCTTTCACTATCCTAGAACATTCCTCGTCCCACCAGACCGGGGAAGCCCTGTATTCCTTATGTGAGTTTTTATCTTTATTTTTATCTGAGAGATCAATGGATTCATTTATATTATTTATAAAATCATCGTACTTATTCAAGGCATCTTCTTGATCCAGAATATCAGCTGACATAGAACCAGTACCGCGCATCAGATCATGATAATAAGACCAGTCAATAATCTTAGATCTAGATTTATGAACATTATCAGGCTGATTCGGATGGATAGAAGCGGATAACTTCATAAAAATAGGAAAATGATCAGATCCCATAGGATCCGAACTTATTACCCATTCTATTAGAAGAGCTATATCAGGAGATGCCAATGAGAGATCCACAGGAAAGGATGATCTATTTAACCTGGGTATCATCGTACTTTCCCCATTATTTAGAATAATAAAAGAATCCTGATTAATATTGTCATAAAGGGTAGCACCAGCAAGGTCCTGGAAATTACATCCCCAAGCCTGATGGTGAGAGTTGAAATCTCCAGTAATTAAAACAGGTCCCTGTAGCTGATCTAACATGGATCGCCAACTGTTATAAGGTATAACAGATTGTGGTGGAGCATAGATCGAAACAAAATTTATCTTCAAATTCTTATGAATAAGGGCTTGAATGACACATACTTCAAAGTTAATATCATTCTTATTCAAAACGATTTCCTTGAATCTCAATTTCTTATTAATTAATATGGCCACTCCTCCTTTCCCGTCTGGACGATCGCTTCTTACCAAGTAAAAGTTTCTAAAATTGTAAAAGTATTTGGGTTTGAACCAGCTTTCTGAAATCGTAATTACATCCATTTCTTCTTTATTTATAAATATCTCAAAATCCTCTTTCTTGCTATGTAAGGACCTAGCATTCCATTGCATTATATTAAAACTCTTTGTTATATTAAACATGACTTTAAATAAAATACTAACTGTAAATATTGAGGATCAATTACATAAATAATAAATATCTTTTATTTATCTTTAATCTATTATTATATATTGAATATAAATCAAGTTTTCTCAAGAATATTAGACGCTATAATTTTAATAAGATCAGTTTTAGGAATACTTGAATAATTATTAACTTTCTCCATAACATCGAGAACTGTTAGTACAATATTCTCAACAGCCGCTGCCTGATTGTTTTGGTTACCACCATTGTTCGAGAAGGGGGACTCCCTTTGTACATGTGGATTGTGAGTAATCGGCGCAACATTAAGCACTGCCGCTCTAGGTAAAGTTGGAAATTGTGGTTGATAAGAAGCAACAGGCCTAGATCTTTTTTGCGGCATTTCTAGGCGGAGGCCTCGAAATCCGACTGGAACGATTCATATGATCATTATCTGAATCTGACTCAACCATTTTTCTTTTATGGGCCATTTCAGGCAGAGAGGGAAAAATTATTGGTATCGTTTACCGGAAAATTCTCATTATAATTAATAATATTATTTTCCAGATTAGGAAGATCCATTGGCAATACTAACGTATGTTAATTTATACTTAAGCAGGAGGCTTTTGACAAATTAAATTCGAGAGAGTCATAATCTTCTTTATATCCCTCTGCTTCAGAAAATTCAGGGCAATTTACATGGTCCGTAGCAAGATGGGCTCCTAAACAATAAGCACAGATAGGATCTACTGTAGAATTGCATTCTTCAGTCCGATGATCACAGGCACAAGCTGCACAAACAGGCTCGCGCCTGCAATTCTCAGTCTTGTGATGATATCCAAGACAATTTCTACA
>JAKCPI010009888.1:0-18390 GCA_023213315.1 Euborellia annulipes
GAAACGTCGACAGTGAAAATTAAAATTTTGTTTTTTTGTTGGCTGCCTATTCATCAATCCTTGAATACATACACATCAGCCATATCGGTTATAATCTGTTCACTTTAATTTTTTTCTTTCTACCTAAAATTAATTTTTATTTTTTAAATTAAAACAAAAAATAATTGAGAACAGATTTAGAATGGAAACAATTAAAACATTTCAACAATAATAAAGAATTTCTAAAGTGCAAAACATTTACAGTTGAAATTTTATTCTCTCACATTGTAATAATAAACTCATCTAATGTTGCGCTCTGTCATTTTTTCGAATAATTTGAATTGAAACAGGAGTTTCATTATGGGTAAGACATTTCTTCTCTCTGGATACCATCATTCTCACTTTACCTATTAACAGGCGCCGTTTCGTGGTTGCCAAATTGCGAGGGAATATAGGAATTCCGGGAAGGTGGTTGTCGGATTGGTTGACAGTCTCCTTTTTAGCACCATCAGATTTTCACTCCCTCGTTTAGTTCAAAGACATCATGCGGCGGCAAATCGCCTGTCAAAAAGATGTAGTCGATATCCTAAAAAAAAAAGCGAATAAGTAAAGGATATTAAGAGAAAGAGAGAGAAAGTGGGGAACAAACCGGATGCGTGCTTGAAATATGCTGGAGCATGTGATCGGTCATGTGCGTTTAGGTGTGTTTCATTTACGATAATCACCCCATCGACCTGCAGCCCGACATGAGGAACTCTCGGCGGCCCGTTTGTTAGACAGGAGCAACAGAGTGGCTCCGAGCAATCTGCCTCACTGCCTTCTAAATGTATGGGATCAAAATGTGTGTCCGACAGGTGCAGCACTTACAGATGTTGGCACTCCATCCTGTAAACAAAAATAACAATAATTAATTAATTAAGGAGGAAGAAGACTGGTATTTTGAGACAAAGGCAGAGCAAGAATAACTCCACTTGTAGTCCTAGACATTTGCTTCTCCTCTCCCCCAAGAAACTACACAAAAAATATTAAAGAAAAGTCAAATAATATGTGAAAAAATCTTAATTTTCCCTTTCGTCTATTTCGGTCATTTAGGAACTTTAACGTCTTATTTATATATCAGCGGGAAATCCAGCTTCGGCACAAGAGAGTAGTAAACGGGTTACATACACCGGAAGCGAATGACTAACGCTTTATATATAGTAATGATAATGATGTTAATATACCGATGGCATCCGTGGGGGTCACCCACACGAGGGTTTCGCCGAGATTGGCTCTACTTAACCGCAAGATTGTAGGGCTTTTTGCTCTACTCTGGTGCCAGAACCCTTTTATTAATATAAAATTTTAGAAGATGAAATTAAAGAAAGACTTGTTTTTCGGTCATATTTATTTTATTTTCCCTTGTCGATGTTTCGGCAACTAAACGTCACCCCATCTTCAGGACAAAGGTGTTAAAAAATTCTTAGCAATATCTCCTTCAGTTCAAGACTGATACACTTACTTTAAAAAGGTTAGTGGTATATTTTGGTGAAATAATTTTAATGACCGAAAAGGTGAAACGTAAAATCTGGTACAGATGATTTTATTTTATCTTTTCAGTATTAAAATTATTTCACCATAAACTCCATATACTATACCATATTCTTAAGGCTCTAGCTATTAGGTGAGGATTTAATTGTGGCGCTCAGTGTACATGAAAAAAACGTCCTCTCTAATTGTAGAATGGCTTCTCATATTAAAATTTTATCTTTTAAAACACGCTCCACATATGTATAAATTGAAGCATTGAGGATGGATTGCGTAGGTCAGAGGTGAGCAACCTTTTTAATCAACGGGCCAATTTAAATTTTTAAAATCTTTTGGCGGGCCGCACATAAAGTAACACTTATTAATAATTTACAAAACTTTATTTATAATAAACATTAGAATAAAAAAATTTAAAATAAGTAAAGATTTCATATACAAATTTTAATGCAAAATAAAAACAAACAAAGAAAAGAACAGAAAAACGAATTTATTTGAAATTTGTAATGAGAAATTTGGCACTGTTTTTTCGATACTAGCTGATCAATATCAGCCAGTATTAATGAGGTAGCTACACGTACGCAGCTTTCTAATCGTGCAACCACTCAGTCTTAATCGGTGGTCATTTTTGATTAATTTCATGGTTGAAAATATACTGATAATTATAAAATTAAAATAAAAAAATATTTATTTTCAATTTTAGAAATGCTTGGCGGGCCGCATAAACATGTTTAACGGGCCGCGGGTTGCTCATCCCTGGCGTAGGCAATTCGAAATATTTGCTAAATAAATTATTTTAATGTGAAAAGCAACCGCTAGTGTATTTTCTCTATAACCTTAACATATTATAATTAGTTAAAATATTTTCATGTCTCTTGTAAAAACAATTGCCACTTACTTATAGCTCTGGAGTGTTGAGTACGGAGCTACAACGGGAATTGCGAATAACAATTCATCCTCAGTGATCGGTTGCCCGGTTAATGATTCAAGCATATCAACATCAGCGGTAACTGTGGGCTCTTCATCGCCTCCTTCTTCTTCGTCAGCTGCTGCTAGTCGGTTAGAAGGTGGACCAGCTTGAGGCTGTTTCTTTACATTGGTTGACGTGGAGGAGCTCGGTGCTGCAGTTTCTTTATTAGATTTCTTTCCTTTACGGTCTTTATTTCCCGCAGACTGGAAATGAAAATTCAATGTGAGGAAACAACATATAAAAGGAGGTAAAGGGGGCGAGGCGCCTAGCTAGATGGGCTTTGCTATATATATATATATATATATATATATATAAATCAGCAGCTAGTTGTATTTCATTTTTTTATTGCTATCACGTTGACGTTTCGATCCCGATTGGGATCATCCTCAGTACTAATGTCTACACAACAAGAGATGAAGAAATTAGAAAACAGAAAAACATTATCAATTATAAATTTTTTATCGTTGATTGGAGAAAGGGCAGGTTCAGACAAATCAAAAGCCTTTATATTCTTCTCGACTCCGGAGATGTTTCGAGACAAATTTAATATCTCATCCTCAGTCCGAATCGAAATGTTGCATAAAGGTTCGGGTCGATTCGGACTGAGGTTGAGATATTAAATTTGTCTCGAAACGTCTCCGGAGTCGAGAAGCATATAAAGGCTTTTGATTTGGCTGAACCTGCCCTTTTCCAATCAACTTTATTCACAGCCATCATACTTCTATTCTATAAATTGTTTATCTAAGAGTACAATCATATTTTTAGAATTTTATAAGGCCCTTACAATTAAATACAAGAATTTTTAAGAAACTTGTATAGTTAGTTCTGAAGATGATCCCGAAAATTTTTTTAACCAAGTGAACAGTCTTTTAACAATCGCACTTTATTATGCCTCGTCCTGTATATAGATAATAGTTAATAACAATTTAGAAGATTTAAAACATTTTATAATGCAACCGCAGTAATAGACAATAAAAGCAAATCCTAATATAAATACCTGTAAAATGTCCATTCGTAATTTTCTTTCCTCATCTTTAATAAATAAAAAACATCGGTTTGAAAGTTTTTTTTTTTACCTAGGAGCCATCTTTTGATAGATGACGTAATCTCGGGTCTATCTAAACAATGCTTCCATTTATTTAGAAGCATTTAATGTTCTAGATGTTCACATACTCCAACCAGTTTGTATTTATTAATATTTTAATATAAGCCCTATCTAGTTATCTTTCTGAATTTCTTTTAATTTTGAGTGTCTATTATAATTATGCTAATGAACTTTGTTTGTTTGTTCTTTAGACCGAGATGTCTCGTCGAGTCGGTTGGAAAAGACGCGTGTCCTCCCGCCCAGACTGTGAATCGTCGCTACGAGTACTTGAGTGTTTTCCCTCTCGATTGGCCAGGACGCCGCTCTTACGACGAGTTTTTTGGAATTGAAGCATTCCGGTACCGCCATGAAGGGATAGGAGATACAAAAAAATATCACTATCCGGATAATTGGTGGCTTCAAGTGAGAAGGAAAAATTGCTTTAGTCTTCTTCATCTTCTTTTTTATTTCTCTCTTATGCCCGTTTACTAGCATACCGAACCAATAGCTAACAAATTTATATTCTAAAACCTTAAGGGGGAGTACGAGCAAAGCTTGTTACGTATGTTTTTGCCGATAAAATGGCGTTATGTGTCTTAAAAAAGTAAGCAAAAAAAAAAAAAAACACCTATTATGAAAATTTGCCAAGAAAGGTCAGAATGGTTTCTAATAATATTTAATGCATTTGGTTGATTTTCATTGATCTTTTAACAATAAATACTTTATATATTATGTATCTTTTTATAAAAGCATAAAAATATATAAATATAGTTAACATTTTTAACAAGACATGTGAGTGTTTTTTATTGATGAGGCCAAACATCCCATGGCCCCCGGGAATCGAACCCAGGATCTCCGCCTTTCCGGGGCATAGGCGTGCTATCCATTGCACCAGGCCACCGGACCCTCGACCTGCACCAATAAAACTCACTTTCCCTTATATGCAGTTAGTCGCGCAAGTTACTAACTCGTAACGAAAACGTGAAAAACTTCACCTTCGGACTCAGTTAAAGTCGAATCGGTATTTTTTAAATTATTTTATTTTTTTTAATTATTAAATTTTGAAAAATTTTTACTTTTAATTTACCCCCCCTCCCCTTTGGGTTTTTTTTTTTTCTTGTAGTGTTTTGATAGTAGATCTCCTGTTTTTTCCCCCTCTGCTTATTCACCCAGCGCCGCATAGGAGGAAAATTTTTTTTTGTTTTTTTTTTTTTTTTTCTTTTTGGTTCTTTTCGCTGCCTTTCATAAAAGAAAGGATTATTGGTTTATTTGTGGGGATCGGTGGCCTTTGGCAATGGATACCCTCCCCCCCCCCAAGGGGGGGGACCTCTGGTTTTTTTTTCCCAGGTGTGTGTTTTTTGTCCTCATTAATAAACACTCATATGTTTTGTTTAATATATATATGACTCAGTTAAAGTCCGAATCGAGGTATTTTGAATACTATTATCTTATTCAAATAATAGATCTCGAAAAATATTTAGATATAAATATAGGCCAGATATAGGCTAACATTATATCGGCTGTTAGACTAGCCTGCCATCTATTGCAAGAATGCTGAACTAATTTGACAGTTGGTTTTTAAATAAATCATCTAAGCTTATTTTAAAAATTTCTTAATGAATATGTGATTAATAATAACAATAAATTCATTTTTAAATTTAAAAAAAAATTAAAGATTATTGGGACAGATTGTTTTTTTGTATTTGCTTGATAACAAAAAAATTAATTACGATAATTTTTTAATAAGTCATTTAAAAAAAATTATAGCTCGATGTCCCAATAATCTCTTATAAATTTAATTCATTTAAAAAAAAACCGCATTGAAAAATTCCTTATAATAGTCTAATTTTTTTTAAAGTAGACGTCCCTCCTGAACCCACTTAAAAAAGTTTTAAAAGTTTCCCAATTTGTAAATTAACTAAAATTGTTGAAAACGGGAGATTTATTTATCATCTCGTCTGTTATAATAAGTTTTATTTTGTCTCAGCTCGTCTAATTAGCCTCTTAAATATTCTGAACCTCAGGTGGAAAGTCCATATTTATCTCGCTTTTATTATAATCTCAATTTTTCGGGGCCAAAATGTACATTTTGATAAGGATTAAATTGAAAAACAACTCGAATATCGATAAAATCGTTAAAAAAAGAAGGTATTTAACTCTCAAAGGTGAGATAAGCCATTCCCAATAATTGCTTTTGCATATATTTCATTTTCTTTTCTAATTAAGCAGATATTATCTTTAAAAATAACCTCAGAATTTTTGTTTATTATCTTTATTAATATTATTTTGTAAATCAGGTATGTATAAAACATCCTTGACAAGTTTTCTTTCGAATAATTAAGATTATATTTTACAATTAATATATCCTTCCCCAATTCCTCTTCACTTCTGATCATCTGGCCATTTGCAAAATAAAAAAAATTTCGCTTTGAATCATACCATTTTGAAAAGAAAATTTTTGGAATGAAAGTCAGAAGAAAACTGATTCTATTTCGTTTTTAAAAAATTCTTATTTTTAGATTTTAACATTTCATTTTTACGCTTATATTCATCTACATATACATTTTCTCAAGTTAAAATTCATTATCAGGAGGAGCATCGAGAGCCGTTACCAAAGTAATGTCTTCTTCAGCAAGTCCTCCAAGAAGAACGTGAAAATCTTTAATTTCTTCTCCAATCCCACGAAGGCGCTCAACCATTTCAAGGGTTGTCCTAATGAATTCTTGCATGTCTTGATGATTCTCAAGTTTCGTTTGAAATAGCCTTCTGAGGAGATATAGCTGATTAGATAAATTTGATCTTTCATGTATCTTCTGAAGCCTTCCTTCGGATTTTCCGGCTTCTCTTCATTGACTACAGTAAATATCCAAAGATCATTTTTAATTAAAATTTCCATTTTTGATAATTATTTTCATTTAGTTTGGCAAAGTGAAATTTAAATTTTTATGTTCCATTGTTGAAGTATGGGCCCATAACCTTCTAGGATTTGTAATTAATTATTGATTCAGTTAAAGCGGGAAGAAAACAACATTTATTAAATAAAAAGGAAATTCATACAATAACAATAAATATACATAAACAATAACTCCATGGCAATCTGATATAATAATCGATTTTTCCGACCAATTGTTTAGTCGATGGTCATAAATGAATTAAAAAATAGACTAAAAAACTGGATCTTGACGTATTTATCAAAATGTTTGCATCAAAGAAAGCAAAAACAAAATAGATTTGTTTTTGTGTATAAATTTTTCTTCCTACTTAATAGCATTATTCATTTTGATTTTTAGTGATGTAAGTTATAGTAATTTAGGCCTAAATAAATATACATTTCCTTCTTATTAACTACTATTAGGGTTAGCGTATACATTAAAAAAAAAAAACTTCATGGTTTTACTTGTCAATTATTCCATTTAATAATGGGGCCCAAAAAAAAGGTTGCGGGGGGCCCAGCTAAAATACGTTACGCCACTCTATAGGGGTTCCTTTAAAAGGTGGGTTTTAAGACATTTTTTAAAGATGGCTACTAAGCGAGAGTGGGGGATCATTTTGGAATTGTTCAAATCAAACAATACAATAGTTGCCCTGACCAGCGAAATAGGACGCTCTCAGTAGAAAAGTGTCTAAAAAACAGAATACTGAAAATATAAGTTTTTAATCTATATATAATAATTACGGAGTGTCCGTCTGTCTGTCTGTCCGTCTGTCCGTCTGTCACGCTCTGTTTGACCAACTTCCCATTGGAATTTTGAAACGATATTTTGCAGTCTTATAGAGGACGTTATAGAGAGTCCCGGAAAAATACTCGGGTCCCAAAATTCCTATAAATTTTCGAGTTATTAATTCTTAAAGTTACGATTTCTCCCATAGGAAATGTATAGAGAAATATTTAAGTATTCTTTGCAGTTGTGTATTCTATGAAGGTAAACAAATCCTCAAGCAGGCACTGGACTGGAATACTTAGTTGTTAGTAATAATAATTTTCTTTTCATAATTAAGAAAAGGCGAGGGTCAGCCGCAGGCGGGCCCGAGCCAGCTGGAAGAGGGTCCAGGGGGCGTAGCCCCCTGTCTAGAAGCCACGCAGTTTCTCATCAAGAAAGGCGAGGGTCCGCCGCAGGCGGGCCGAGCCAGCTGGTGGGGGTCCAGGGGGCGTAGCCCCCTGGCTAGACGCGAAGCCCGCCGAAGGCGGGCGGCGCGGCTAGTAACTTGCTAATTTTGCAAATTAAGGTACGATTGATTATATTTTCTCAAATATCTTACGAATTAAAAGAAAATAAGAATTTATTAAATTCTTAATATGAATATTTAAAAGTCATTCAGTATGTAATTCGCTTCTAAAGATGACACATATGGTGTCGAAATACGTATAAAGTGTTAATACTTTACTGATGTACTTTTGCAGTTTTTTTCGATTTTCTCGAAATTCGCTTTAACGATTTTGATTAAAATTCAAAAATCAATTATTTATTTATTTATTTATTTATTTATCAAAACTGTCCTACCTTTTTAGATGCTCTTTAAAATGTATATTTTCATTTTGCCATTGAAATCTTCTGAAGACCACTTTACTCTTGTACTTCAATCAGTAAAGTACTAGTACTCTTTGGATTTTAATTAAAAGCTTCGTGTCACCTCCCATGGGGTGCCTAAATTGAATTTAAAATTTCAACCTCCTAGCTCAATTCCTTCATGCTTTAAATTGAACCCAGACAGATAGACCATGTCGCGAAAACCACTTTTTTGGATTCAAGGGACCTAAAAACGAGAAGATCCATCAAAATCTCGACATCGAATTTTTGACATGAATCCAATACTTTCTCTCTCTAAATATTAACTTATATAGATGTAAGAGAAAGTAAAAAAAAACATTAATTATCAAACAACTCAAATTTTATTTCTATTTATTGCATTTTTTTCTAGAATGAATAGATAAATGTCTAATGAGACCAGATCTTTGAATAAATTGTTTAGAACAAATTGCACATTTGTAATCTTTTTGGCCAGAATGAATTCGTAAATGTGCTGTGAGATTCGATTTGTGATTAAATTGTTTAGAACAAATTTCACATTTGTAATCTTTTGGCCGGAATGAATAAGAGAATGGGTGACAAGATGCGATTTTCGAATAAATTGTTTAGAACAAATTTCACATTTGTAATCTTTTTGGCCAGAATGAATGCGTATATGGTCGTTGAGAATAGATTTCTGATTAAATTGTTTAGAACAAATATCACATTTGTAATTTTGGCCAGAATGAATAAGAGAATGGGTGACAAGCTGCGATTTTCGAATAAATTGTTTAGAACAAATTTCACATTTGTAATCTTTTTGGCCAGAATGAATAAGAGAATGGGTGACAAGATGCGATTTTTGAATAAATTGTTTAGAACAAATTTCACATTTGTAATCTTTTTGGCTGGAATGAATTCGTAAATGTGCTGTGAGATTCGATTTTTGATTAAATTGTTTAGAACAAATATCACATTTGTAATCTTTTTGGCCAGAATGAATAAGAGAATGGGTGACAAGATGCGATTTTCGAATAAATTGTTTAGAACAAATTTCACATTTGTAATCTTTTTGGCCAGAATGAATAAGAGAATGGGTGAAAAGATGCGATTTTTGAATAAATTGTTTAGAACAAATATCACATTTATAATCTTTTTGGCAGGAATGAATTCGCAAATGTCTGTTGAGAATAGATTTCTGATTAAATTGTTTAGAACAAATTTCACATTTGTAATCTTTTTGGCCAGAATGAATAAGAGAATGGGTGACAAGATGCGATTTTCGAATAAATTGTTTAGAACAAATTTCACATTTGTAATCTTTTTGGCCGGAATGAATTAGTAAATGACGCCTTAAATCGTATTTATGCTTAAATTGTTTAGAACAAATTTGACATAAATGTTTCTCCGGTTGGATTTTTTTGTTGGCGAATGAAGAGTTCAAACTTTTCTTTTTGCAAATTGATGGAATTTTCTCATTTTTGTCTTTTTTCTTAAATTCTTGCTTTTTTTTTAAAGTTGCTTCTTTTTCTGAAGATGAAATGTCTTAAACAAAAAAAATAAAATAAAAGTGAATACAAATTATCTTAATAACTGGTTTGAAAAATTGCTTTACTTTTTTTTTTTACCTTTTTGTGATGTTTTTTTTAGAAAATTAAAATGTCTTTTATCTAATATTTGTATAACGTTTGATAGACATTTTTTAGAATGCTTCCATAAAAAATATAAATTAATAAAGTTCGTTTTACAATGTATACATGGGAAGACTGGACCTAATGAAAAAAGAATCAAATTAAAAAAGAATAATAGGCCTACAAAAGATTTGTCTGCGAATTATCTTTGAGGGTGCTTATAAAGTATTTATTGAGCGAGAGAATGACGTTAGCATCCACGTACTGTATATTCATAGCAAATGTCAGAGATTTTAAATAAATTTATTATTAAAAACATCAAAATTAAAGCAAAAATGACATAAGTTAATTAATATTTCATATTTAAATGTACGAATTTGTGATTTTAAAAGACGACGAAATACTACAAATAAATGACATGAGAGAATGATATAGGTTATAAAATAAAAATAAATTACCAATATGAATAGGATATTTGATATCATCGACTGAAATGTCTTCTTGTTTGATAGATGACATATTTTTAACAATTCTCAATATTTAATATTTAATTGTAATTAAATAATTCAAAATGTGGACAAAAGTAGAAATGTAGGGTATAGAATAAAAGAATAATCCATGAAACAGTGCAGGAACAATTATCTATGAACAAATAGTAACAAACTTTAGACACTTGTCAAAAGTTAAAAGACGATCAAAGCGCTCTCAAGTGTTGAAGAAGGAAACTATTCGACAGGTGGGAAAATCAACTTGGAATTTCATATATACATTTTCTCTACCCTGTAAAAATATGGATAGACCAAGGATATGGGCCATTTCAGAATGATGTCACATTAAACTATTCATATCGTTAAAGGATCCTTTTTAGTTTTTTTTTTATCAAAATGCATAGAAGTAATTATTATTTAACTCTAAAAGGTGAGATAAGCCATTCCCAATAATTGCTTTTGCATATATTTCATTTTCTTTTCTAATTAAGCAGATATTATCTTTAAAAATAACCTCAGAATTTTTGTTTATTATCTTTATTAATATTATTTTGTAAATCAGGTATGTATAAAACATCCTTGACAAGTTTTCTTTCGAATAATTAAGATTAATTTTACAATTAATATATCCTTCCCCAATTCCTCTTCACTTCTGATCATCTGGCCATTTGCAAAATAAAAAAAATTTCGCTTTGAATCATACCATTTTGAAAAGAAAATTTTATTTCAGGAATGAAAGTCAGAAGAAAACTGATTCTATTTCGTTTTTAAAAAAATTCTTATTTTTAGATTTTAACATTTCATTTTTACGCTTATATTCATCTACATATACATTTTCTCAAGTTAAAATTCATTATCAGGAGGAGCATCGAGAGCCGTTACCAAAGTAATGTCTTCTGCAGCAAGTCCTCCAAGAAGAACGTGAAAATCTTTAATTTCTTCTCCAATCCCACGAAGGCGCTCAACCATTTCAAGGGTTGTCCTAATGAATTCTTGCATGTCTTGATGATTCTCAAGTTTCGTTTGAAATAGCCTTCTGAGGAGATATAGCTGATTAGATAAATTTGATCTTTCATGTATCTTCTGAAGCCTTCCTTCGGATTTTCCGGCTTCTCTTCATTGACTACAGTAAATATCCAAAGATCATTTTTAATTAAAATTTCCATTTTTGATAATTATTTTCATTTAGTTTGGCAAAGTGAAATTTAAATTTTTATGTTCCATTGTTGAAGTCTGGGCCCATAACCTTCTAGGATTTGTAATTAATTATTGATTCAGTTAAAGCGGGAAGAAAACAACATTTATTAAATAAAAAGGAAATTCATACAATAACAATAAATATACATAAACAATAACTCCATGGCAATCTGATATAATAATCGATTTAGTCGATGGTCATAAATGAATTAAAAAATAGACTAAAAAACTGGATCTTGACGTAGTTATCAAAATGTTTGCATCTAAGAAAGCAAAAACAAAATAGATTTGTTTTAGTGTATAAATTTTCTTCCTATTTAAAGGCATTATTCATTTTGATTTTTGTGATGTAAGTTTTAGTAATTTAGGCCTAAATAAATATACATTTCCTTCTAATTAACTACTATTAAGGTTAGCGTATACATTAAAAAAAAAAAAAAAAACTTCATGGTTTTACTTGTCAATTATTCCCTTAAATAAAGGGGCCCAAAAAAAGGTTAACGTAACGGTGGCGTAACGTATTTTGCGGGGGGCCCAGCTAAAATACGTTACGCCACTCTATAGGGGTTCCTTTAAAAGGTGGGTTTTAAGACATTTTTTAAAGATGGCTACTAAGCGAGAGTGGGGGATCATTTTGGAATTGTTCAAATCAAACAATACAATAGTTGCCCTGACCAGCGAAATAGGACGCTCTCAGTAGAAAAGTGTCTAAAAAACAGAATACTGAAAATATAAGTTTTTAATTACTTGCTAATTTTGCAAATTAAGGTACGATTGATTATATTTTCTCAAATATCTTACGAATTAAAAGAAAATAAGAATTTATTAAATTCTTAATATGAATATTTAAAAGTCATTCAGTATGTAATTCGCTTCTAAAGATGACACATATGGTGTCGAAATACGTATAAAGTGTTAATATCAAATTAATAAAGGTTGCTTGAAAACATGGAAAGCAATGCAGACAAACTAAAAAAAATTTTGATCGACCCTTAAAAAAGATCATCTTTGGAGAGGTCTCTTGAAACATGATAAACTAAAATATTATAATACGAGATTGAAAAAAAAATTGGTCGGTGTTTTGCGACACCCTAATCTTCATCTTCCCTACATCATAAATTTTGGCCCATTGGCTACCAATCCAGGGGAAATAAATGTATAAAATAGGCCTAAATAGCCTTCGCTGCCGAAAAAGAGCTTAAATGAATAAAAAAAAAAAAAAAAAAAAATTGCCCCCCCCCTTGACAAAATCCTGGGACCGCCACTGTGTGGGTGTGCTCAATTTTAAGCATGAAGGAATCGAGCTAGGAGGTTGAACGTTTATATTTAAGTTAGACACCCTCCTGGAGCGTGAAAATAAGCTTTTGAACAAAATCGGTCAAAAAGTACTAGTACTTTACTGATGTACTTTTTCAGTTTTCTTTCGATTTACTCAAAATTCGCTTCAAGGATTTTGATTAAAATTCAAAAATCATTTATTTTTTTAGATGCTCTTTAAAATGTATATTCTCATTTTGCCATTGAAATCTTCTGAAGACCACTTTACTCTTGTATTGCATTACCTTCGGTAATCGAAAGTTGTGTTCAGTGCTTGTCACACCATATTTTTCGTGTCGACATATATTAGAATTCAAGATGAAAGATTTATAGTATGGAAAAATAATTATATTTTGTTACCATGGCAACCATTTCTCCTTTCTTTTCTCTGGAGTACAAGAGTAAAGTGTTCTTCAGAAAATTTCAATGGCAAAATGAAAATATACATTTTAAAGAGCATCTAAAAATTAATTGATTTATGAATTTTAATCAAAACCGTTGGAGCAAATTTGGAGAAAATCGAAAAAAACTGAAAAAGTGCATCAGTAAAGTACTAGTACTCTTTGGCCGATTTTAATTAAAAGCTTATTTTCACGCTCCAGGGGGGTGCCTAAAATGAATATAAAATTTCAACTTTCTATTTCTTTTCGTTCTTGAGATATTTTGTTCACAGACAGACACACAGACAGACCACGTAGCGAAAACACTTTTTTGGATTCAGGGGGCCTCAAAACGTGTATATCCGTCAAAATTTCGACATCGAATTTTTGACATGAATCCAATGGGTCGTTTTGATAACTTACCTACCCCAACATTAAAATAGCTGAAGGACAAACACCATGTATTTCCCCATAGGGAGGCTATTTTAATGTTGGGGTAGTTAAGTTATCAAAACGACCCATAGTTTCTCTCTCTAAATATTAACATATATAGATGTAAGAGAAAATAAAAAAAAAAAACAGCTCGCCCATGGATGCTCAATTTTGAACCAAACACCTGGGAAATTACCCAGGGTTACCCAAGGATAGAATCAAACTAAGAGGAAGTTACCCTAACTCCGCCCCATCTCCGTCCTAACTCCGCCCACTTTTTCTAATCAAACGACGTTTTTAAGCACATTTCGGGCAATGGGTATCCAATGTGCATCCAATTGCAATAAACGAACAAACCTATTAATTATCGAACAACCCAAATTTTATTTCTATTTATTTCATTTTTTTCCTAGAATGAATAGATAAATGTCTAATGAGACTAGATCTTCGATTAAATTGTTTAGAACAAATATCACATTTGTAATCTTTTTGGCCGGAATGAATTAGTAAATGACGCCTTAAATCGGATTTATGCTTAAATTGTTTAGAACAAATTTCACATTTATAATCTTTTTGGCCAGAATGAATAAAAGAATGGGTGACAAGATGCGATTTTCGAATAAATTGTTTAGAACAAATTTCACATTTGTAATCTTTTTGGCCGGAATGAATTAGTAAATGACGCCTTAAATCGGATTTATGCTTAAATTGTTTAGAACAAATTTCACAGTTGTAATCTTTTTTGGCCGGAATGAATTAGTAAATGACGCCTTAAATCGGATTTTCGATTAAATTGTTTAGAACAAATATCACATTTGTAATCTTTTTGGCCAGAATGAATAAGAGTATGGGTGACAAGATGCGATTTTCGAATAAATTGTTTAGAACAAATTTCACATTTGTAATCTTTTTGGCCAGAATGAATAAGATAATGGGTGACAAGATGCGATTTTTGATTAAATTGTTTAGAACAAATTTCACATTTGTAATCTTTTTGGCCAGAATGAATAAGATAATGGGTGACAAGATGCGATTTTCGAATAAATTGTTTAGAACAAATTTCACATTTGTAATCTTTTTGGCCGGAATGAATTAATAAATGACGTCCTAAATTGGATTTATACTTAAATTGTCTAGGACAAATTTGACATAAAAGTTTCTCCGGTTGGATTTTTTTGTTGGCGAATGAAGAGTTCGAACTTTTCTTTTTGCAAATTGACGGAATTTTCTCATTTTTGTCTTTTTTTTTAAATTCTTGCTTTTTTTTTAAAGTTGCTTCTTTTTCTGAAGATGAAATGTCTTAAACAAAAAAAAAAAAAAAATAAAAGTGAATAAAAATTATCTTAATAACTGGTTTGAAAAATTGCTTTACTTTTTTTTTTTTACCTTTTTTTGATGTTTTTTTGAGAAAATTAAAATGTCTTTTATCTAATATTTGTATAACGTTTGATAGACATTTTTTAGAATGCTTGCATAAAAAATATAAATTAATAAAGTTGGTTTTACAATGTATACATGGGAAGACTGGACCTAATGAAAAAAGAATCAAATTAAAAAAGGAAAAGGGCCACAAAAGATTTGTCTTCGAATTTTCTTTGAGGGTGCTTATAAAGTATTTATTGAGCGAGAGAATGACGTTAGCATCCACGTACTGTATATTCATAGCAAATGTGAGAGATTTTAAATAAAGTTATTATTAAAAACATCAAAATTAAAGCAAAAAAGACATAAGTTATTAATATTTCATATTTAAATGTACGAATTTGTGATTGCAAAAGACTGACGAAATACTACTACAAATAAATGACATGAGAGAATGAGATATAGGTTATAAAATAAAAATAAATTACCAATATGAATAGGATATTTGATATCATCGACTGAAATGTCTTCTTGTTTGATAGATGACATATTTTTAACAATTCTCAATATTTAATATTTAATTGTAATTAAATAATTCAAAATGTGGACAAAAGTCAGGCCCAACTGTAGGGTATAAGAATAGAGAAGAATAATGAAATTTACGGGTAAATAACTGTTCAGTTTACTCGTCTGTAATTAACTTGCCAACTCTGGGTGTGTTTCAAATCCTAAGATTTGATTATAAATTATTTCAATATAAAGAAAAAAATTGCCAATTATAATCAAATAATTACAAAGAAAACACCTTGTTTGAGTTAGGACCGAACAGGAATGAAGCGGATTGAAGCCTTATAATTTCTGAATTTTTTTAAAATGTTGCCTCCCCTTACGACATTGGGGCTTAAATTAGCAACATAAAGAGTCAGCGAAATGAAGTGAGCTTATAAAGCTTTATTTTCTTTTTCTTTTTCTCTCCAACATGGCAGAAGTTGTCGATGTCGATTTTCCCGTTTGGGGCCTTTTACCAAAAAAAAGAAACGAATGTTATATCTTTTCTTACAAAATATCCAACATATGATGGACGAGGAATTGTTATGGCAATTTTTGATTCGGGCGTCGATCCAGGGGCTCCAGGATTGCAGGTTAATTTTAAATCAAATTAGCCTTGTCATCCTTTAATCCAACCCATATCTCCCATTTTTTTTTTTTTTTTTTTTTGTTGAACTAATATTTTTCTTTTTTTTTTCTTTACAGAAAACTAGTGAAGGAAAAACAAAGGTGATCGAGCGTTTTGATTGCAGTGGAGCCGGTGATGTTGAAACGAGCACAATTGTCAAGGCTAAAGACGGAGAAATCAAAGGACTCACTGGACGAAAACTTAAAGTAAAAATTTTAACTTACCAGAACATCTTTCTTTTAAGTTTTTTCCCCCTCTTTTGGGAATAAGATTATATATGAAAAATTAGCTTGAAAAAATAATCAATGAATGAGATCTTTTTAGTGCTGTTAGATTAGGCAAAAATTTCAATTTATTTATTCTCTCTATAAATATATTACACAAACACGAATAAAGTAACTTATTCGGGCTTTTGATACCGCAACACATTCTCATACCAATATCCCCGGCCTTTTTTTCTCCTCTGAGACAGATGTCAGGCATCTGATTGAGTGACAGGATTAGATCATGTCGCATTGCATCACTCTGCGTCTTTATTATAAATCTCTTTAAGCGCCCTAAATGCGATTAAAGGTTTTCCCAAGAATAGAAGGACCTCTCGTATAATTCTTGAAGAAATGCAGCATCTAACTAATAAATTAAAAAAAAAAAAGGATCCCATATAGAAGGAAAACCCTT
This sequence comes from Euborellia annulipes, assembly GCA_023213315.1. NCBI lineage: Eukaryota > Metazoa > Arthropoda > Insecta > Dermaptera > Anisolabididae > Euborellia > Euborellia annulipes. The sequence goes on from JAKCPI010009888.1 coordinate 16,728, forward strand.
TGTAGTAAATCATTTGCCCCTTTTTGAATTAGAATTTCGTTTAATACAACAAAATGAAAAATTGCATAAAAATATCCCAATATAATGTAATCTTTCATATCATAAATAATTTAAATAATTTTGTAAAAATTGAAAATTTTTTTTTAAATCTTAAACACAAGTGAAGAAACGGTTACAAATTAAATGTAGGACATTTTGTGGGTCATTGAATCAAAATGTAAAATTGCCCGAAAATGAGGGGATGAATGGCTACCATTGATCTTTGAACTTCCCCCCAACAAATGACATGTCACTCATAATTATCTTAATTTTAGTACTTTTTCAAAATTTTATTAAAAAAAAAAATGATTTAAAAAATATTTAAAAAATTATCCTAATTAAAATCTCTTCAGAAAATTTAAAAAAAATATCAAAAGGATCTAAAAAAAAAGAAATATGAATCTGGCAACGCTGCACAAGTTTTGGCTTGGCTCGGAGAACTACCATACACGGCGAGGACAAATCCAAGGCTCGTGGACTTGGCTCTGTGGATTTTGGATCGGATGGAAATTTGACGATATCCGTTATTGATTAATATACATATTGGGTCCAGGCATTCTTATTTAAGGCATTTGGTATCCAAATGAAATAAATAAAATAAAATCATTGGACTGCCTGGGGTCCGAACCCGCGACTTTTGGTAGCACGCTAACCCCTACACCAAGCCCAAGGGCTACAAACAACTTTAGACTTAAGTGTTATTATTGCCCTCGGGCTTGGCGTAGTTGGTATCGCGCTTGCTTTATATACCAAGGGTCGGGGTTTCGAATCCTAGGCAATCCGATGATTTTATTTAAGCCATTTGGATACCAAATGGCTTAAATAAGATTGCCTGGACCCCAATATATATATTTTCATAATAACGGTTATCGTATAAAGTCTTATATGGATGGCCTAAGTTGCCGAGAAGACTGTGTGAATGTAAGTGTGATTGGGAAAAAAGTGTGAGTGTTTTTTTTAAAATAAAAGAAAAAAAGTGTACTACTATTATTATTATTATTATTATTTCTGTAAGCTTTAGTTTAATTTTTTTTAATTCAACTGAGATATTGACCTAAATGGTGAGATCATATGTCATTAATAAAAAAAAAATATATATATATTTATAATAAGGTCCGACCGAAACAAGATTTTCAGCCGAAACTGAAACTTGTATTTCCTATACAAAATTCATATCATTTTCCCTTTTTTTTTGAAATTTTTTCCGCTCTGCAGAAAATTTTTTTCCCCCTTTCCACCAGGCAGGTGGAATTTTTTGCGTGCGAGTCTCATCCCATCTTTTCAGACTCAAGTGTCGGCCGTCCGAAAGTTTCGGCTACTTTTTGGCCGAAACCGAATATTCGGTCGGTTCCTAATTTATAATATATAAAGAAATGGTGTTGAATTAGAATCGTTCTTATTTAAGACAACTCGCAAAATTCATAATTTTTTTTAGATTCCTTCTTCATGGAAGAATCCTTCAGGAGATTATCATTTAGGCGTTAAAAACGCCAGCGATTTATATCCAGCCAAATTGCGAGAGAGAATAGAAAAGGAACGCAAAGAGACCCTCTGGGACCCAGGGCACAAACAAACTCTTGCCAATGCCACCAGAAATTTATTGGTAAGTTGAAAGAAAGATAAA
>JAKCPI010009889.1:0-11775 GCA_023213315.1 Euborellia annulipes
ATGTTACCAAAGAGAATATGCAGTTGCATAGGAATCCGGGGTTTACTTGTAAGAATTGAGATATCCTTTTAAGTCTCATCATTTTATAAAATTTTATTTCAAAAATCGACCGACAAATAACAATAACATAGCGTGACGATCAGAAGGACACACCTGATTATAAATAGATTTTTTTTTTTTTTTGTTTTTGTGATTTTCCAATTCTGATTAAGATAAGAATGATTTATCCCAAGAGTCTTCAAATAAATTATTTATTTTCACTTAGCCTGATTTTTTTTTTTTTTTTTTTATTAAATTACCATTAACCTTTATATAATAAAAGATAATTGATCCATAACATGTTAACATAAATAAGTTTAATGGATTGGTTTTAAAAAAATCTTAAGAATAATAAACACTTTTTTGAGAAGAAATTCGAAAATAGAATAACACAAAATTAATTTTTTTTTTTTTTTGAAAATTCACAAATAGAAATTTCTTTTTAAGGGGGTCCGGGAGCGAAGGAGTTACGCATGTTTTTCCCGATAAGATGGCGTAGTGTGTCATAAAAAGTATGTCCAAAAAATCAAGTAATTCAAAAATTTGCCAAGAGATGTCAGAATGGTACCTAATAATATTTAATGCATTTGGTTGATTTTCATTGATCTTTTAACAATAAATACTTTATAAATGTTATTATTTATTATGTATCTTTTATAAAAGCATAAAAATATATAAATATAGTCCAGATATAGGCTATAGGGGATCGTCTATTAGACTAGCCTGCCATCTATTGCAAGAATGCTGAACTAATTTGACAGTTGATTTTTTAAATAAATCATCTAAGCTTATTTTAAAAATTTCTTAATTAATATGTGATTAATAATAACAATAAATTCATTTTTAAATTTAAAAAAAATTAAAGATTATTGGGACAGATTGTTTTTTTGTATTTGCTTGATAACAAAAAAATTAATTACGATAATTTTTTAATAATTCATTAAAAAAATTTTAGCTCTATGTCTCAATAATCTCTTATGAATTTAATTCATTTAAAAAAAAAACGCATTGAAAAATTCCTTATAAAAAAACCGCATTGAAAAATTCCTTATAATAGTCTAGTTTTTTTTTTTTTTAAGTACGTTTAGACGTCGCTCCTGAACCCCCTTAAAAAGAATGTAAGCCCTCGGGCTTGGTGTATGGGTTAGCGTGATGGCCTTGTATACCAAGGGTCGCGAGCTCGGATCCCAGGCTTTGGATATCTCTTGAAACAGTCCCAGTTAATCAAATTTTGAAAAAAAAAATATGGAAGTTACTGGCGATGAAAAAGTCCTAATTGACATGGGATACCAAGATATCTCTGATATAATAATTAGGGTCCGACCGAAACAAGATTTTCAGCCGAAACCGAAACCGAATATTCGGCCTCAACCTTAGTTTCGGCCGAAACCGTAACCGAAACCGAAACTTGTATTTCCTATAAAATTTTTTTTTCATTTTTACCTTTTTTTTTTTTTTTGAATTTTTTTTTCCCCTCCCGTGAAAATCATTTTACCTTTTTTTTAGGGAGACTAAATTTTTTTCTCCCTCAAGTGCAAATTATTTGACCTTTTTTTTTTTTTTTGCATGCGAGTCTCATCCCATTTTTTTCAGACTCTGGTTTCGGCCGGCCGAAAGGTTCGGCCACTTTTTGGCCGATACCGAAACTACGGCCGAAACCATGATTTTTGGCCGAAACTGGCCGAAACCGTAACCGAAACCGAATATTCGGTCGGTTCCTAATAATAATAGGAAATGCAGCAAATAAGTTTAAATTTATGATTTAAAAAAGTTCCTCAGCACAGTTCAGAGCTGCAGGATCGGGATCTGATATACGTTTATAATAAAATATTAAAATCCCAATAAAAGAAGATATAAAGTTTTTTTTTTTGAATTTTTATTAGTTTTTTTTTCCTTACGAACTCGATCTTTAAAGGTAACTTTTCTCACAATTTTACTAACTTTTTATACTTCTTTTACTTTTGTTCCACTTGACTTGAATTTTTCCATTTCTAATATTATTTTTATAAAAAAATTTGGTGTAAAATCAATTCAACTTTCTTTAGTTACGCCCATATTAGGGATTACGATCATATTTGTAGTGTACATGTCTGTTAATTTAAAATGATGAAATTTTATTGTGAGGTATGTCTTTGTGGCTGGAAGTATTATTGAGGAGTCAAAAAAAAAATTCAAGACATAGGCAGCCAAAATTATTTCTTTTATTATTGCCGTTCCAGGCTGACGTTTCGGCCACTGGTCTAGGCCATCTTCAGAGCTAAAATATTTTCGTACATTTTATTATAACATGTTATTGTGGCACTTTCTACAAAATACAAAAATATAATCTATAATAATATACAGTATTAAATTTACAAAGTACATACCCCAAATCATTCTTTCGTTGTCCTATGAGCGCTCCGTTCATGCGAATGTGTGTCGCTGAAATTGTTATTTTCATTTATTCTCGCCTCCGGGTATGTACTTTGTAAATTTAATACTGTATATTATTATAGATTATATTTTTGTATTTTGTAGAAAGTGCCACAATAACATGTTATAATAAAATGTACGAAGATATTTTAGCTCTGAAGATGGCCTAGACCAGTGGCCGAAACGTCAGCCTGGAACGGCAATAATAAAAGAAATAATTTTGGCTGCCTATGTCTTGAATTTTTTTTGACTCCTCAATGAAATTTTATATAATACTAGTCGCAAAGGCCGCCTTCGACGGGCTTTGCCCCTAGGCAGGGAGGTGCGCCCCCTGGACCCCCTTGCTCGCATCCGGCGGGCGAATTTGGGATACTTCTTGTTGCAATGAAAATGTTAAGATGTTAAGGAAGGATTTTGAGTTGACGCGAGGTTATGACTGTTTGAAGGGTCAATTGTATACGTGCTCTCTTCTTTTTTTACTTTTTTCAACTGCTGCGTAGCCCCATAGTAAGCCAGAAAGCTGTTTCACAGGGCAACTACCTGTCTCTCTAATTTCTAGCCAACTTGTTGATTTTGTGTTACCATATTGAAGAAATTTGATTATAATTAATTTTCCAAAATATTTAAGAGATTCAAATTATTACTACGTTACTCTCTGGTCCATGTACTATATGTGTACTTAATTTCAAATGGATTCATTGACAATTGTGGATTTCTATAGAATATATATATATACATACGTTTTTCCCATTTCATTTATATATACACCGTTTAATTTGAAAGTGGTGTAAGTTCATTTAAAAAAAAAAATGAGATATCACATAATTTATGTTTAAATAAATGTTAATTTTCTATGTATAAATAGCTAGTGGTAAATTTTTGAAAAAATTCTCATGTTTTGTACAATTGAAAATTGGTCGGTAAATAGATTTTTTAATAAACAGATATTTTAACCTTTCATTTTCTCGAAACGATAGAAAATGGACTTACGCTACTTTCAAAATAAACGGTCCATATATAGAAGATAGATATCTCTTTGTTTATCAAATTTGTTCTCTAATTCATAATTAGCAAAGAGGATGAATATTGTGAGGTTATAAAGTAGAGCTTTCCAATGCAAAAGAATCTACCCCTGCACTATAGGCAATCCGCTCACCTTGAAAGTATGATTGTTTATCTATCTATCAGATCGTTCTGTTCCTTCGAATAGGATAAGTTCATATTATGGGTTTTTTGACATCTGAGAGAGCCACAGGTCAAGGGCAGTAATATTTTATTTAAATTACATTGGGCTACCAATTTAATTAAATAAATATTGACCGAGTCTGGCATACCATAAAAGGCAATCAGAAATAAAACAAAATGCCTTTTGACAAAATAATTCCGGTGAATTTTATTATGGCATTTTGTTTAATTTTCAATTGACCTACAATTAGCATCACCACACGATGTCATCGAAAATATTGCCATCAGATCATATTAAATAGATACCGTATATCAGTCCATTTTACTTTCTCTTACCTGTGTATATATGTAATATACTGCATATAGAGAGAGAAAGTATTGGATTCATGTCAAAAATTCGATGTCGAGATTTTGATGGATCTTCACGTTTTGAGGTCCCCTGAATCCAAAAAAGTGGTTTTCGCGACATGGTCTGTCTGTGGGTGGGGTGTGTGTGTGGGTGTGTGTGTGTGTGGGTGTGTGTGTTCAATTTTAAGCATGAAGGAATTGAGCTACGAGGTTGAAATTTTATAATTAAGTTAAACACCCCCGGGACCAGAAAAATAAGCTTTTAATCAAAATCGGCCAAAGAGTACTAGTACTTTACTGATGTACTTTTTCAGTTTTTTTCGATTTTCTCAAAATTTGCTCCAACGATTTTTTTTTTTAATTCAAAAATTAATTAATTTTTAGATTCTCTTTAAAATGTATATACTCATTTTGCAAATGAAATCTTCTGAAGACCACTTTACTCTTGTATTTCATAGGGAAGATAGGAGAATGGTAACAAAATATAAATATTTTCCCATGCTTATAAATTTTACATCTTGAATTCAATCGTACCCTATGGTCGGAAACTAAATATATGTCGACACAAAAAATCTGGTGTCACAAGCACAGAACACAACTTTCGATTACCGAAGGTAAGAGAAAGTTGTGTGCTGTGCGCCAGTCACACTAGATTTTTTTCTTTTAAATTTTTGTTAACTCTAACAATTTTTCCCCCTATGATTACTCATCGCCCCCACTTATTTATTGCCCCCCTGAAAACCAAATCGCCCACTTGTGGACGACCGCCCCCAGGTTGGGAACCACTGTCCTAGAGCAATTTATCCTGGCTCTATATCAGACAGTACTTGAAGATTACTTACTTACTTACTTTACTTTACGCGAATAGGCCCAAAGGACCGCGCGATGATGAACAAATCTGCCTCCAGAGGGAACGATCCTTTGTTTTATCTCTCCAGTTTTCACTTGAAGATTAAACATATGATAAGCTTGTCCAGTTTCATATAATTAAAATAAATAACTTTTATCTAAACATGCCCTAGGGGCGTGGTGTAGGGGTTAGCGTGCTAACCTCGTATACCAAACGTCGCGGGTTCGGACCCCAGGCAGTCCGATGATTTTATTTAAGCCATCTGGATACCAGATGGCTTAAATAAAAATGCCTGGACCTCAATAAATATATTTATATAATAACGGTTATCGTAAAAAGTCTTATATGGCCTGAGTTGCCGAGAAGATTGTGTGTATGTGCGTGTGAATGGAAAAAAGTGTGAGTGTTTTTTTTATATTAAAAAAAAACTTTTTCTTAGAGGGGAGAGGGGGAGGCAAACATTTTTTATTAAAATTTTTATATTTGTACAGTTTGCATGCCCGTAGATATATTTTGAAATATTTTATTTTGAATAATAGAGAATTTTATAAAAATCCGAGCCCTTGGGGGGAGGGACAATTACTCCCTGCCCCCCCCCCCCAAATGACCCAGTGTTGTAGAAGCAAGGAAACCCCTCCCCCTTTTGACTAGACGAAAGTGGTATTATTGATAATATAGCCTGCTGAGAATGCTGAGTGGCGAAAGACCGAAATTGAAAAATTCGAGAAAAGGCGTTTGAAAGTTTTATAAATAGCCGGGCAACAAATAAATATGGACAGAATCAAAAGCAAAAAATGGCGCACTCAAAAGAGAAGACGTTTTAACAACGTTTCGTAAGCTTGACTCAAAAATTGATTTCGCCACTTTCGCATTTTAAGCAGGTGATATAACAAATTAGATCCATCTATATTTTGTATTAATAATAAACTCACAGGCAGCAAAATCTTGGAGCTGTTGGAATTCAGCTGGTGAGAGTTTTTCCCATTGGACAGCCATAGTGGCTCCTCCGGGAAGCGGTTTTGGCCGTCTTTGAGGGCGGCCAGTTTAGGCAAAATCACGTATCAGCCATCACCTGAAATCAACAAAATACAAATGATTAAACTAAATGTATACTCATAAAAATTTGTGAATATTTCTCAAAAAGTAATGTATATCGGTACATGTTTGAATGTGTCCTGCTAAGTCAATTAAGAAAAGGATTTAGGAGCCGGGCTCCGCCCCACCCCCTCCTCTTTTAAATGTATATATACAGTAAAGATGATGATGAATATTATGGCTGTTTTATTTGATAGCGGATGGCAGCCAAGAAAATGAGGAAGGACGCGACTGGCGTCCGTAACGTCGACATTTAAATTGATAGAAATTGATATTATTACTTTCTCGATTAGAGAAAGTATTTTAATCGTAAAAAAATTCGACTTTATAAGATTTAAACTTTCGACCGTTGGTTCTCGTTGAAACATTTTGTAAATTAAAATTAAATACACAAATTAAACACTAGGTTATTTGTTTCAAAGGTTTTCTTAATTAAAAATTAACACTTGATACGTATTTCGACAATTTCTTGTTTCATCTACTTCCTTACACTAAAATTGTAGATTTCTATCAACTTTTGGAGTAAATACGTCACTTGGAAGTAGTACTTTACCTAATAAGTTTTTTCAGAAATTTCGAAATTTTCAATTTCTTTGTTATATTATGATAAAATACTCAATTTTAAAAAGTTTTTATTCTTTGACATTTTTCCGAAAACTGAATAGTTTTTGAAATAATCACAGAAGAAAAGGACATTTTTCGTAAATTTTGGAAAGAAAATTCAAAACAAAATCATACAGGTGTCATTAAAAAACATGTAAATATAAACAAATGAATTTGTGAAACAAATGAAATGAAGATTAGGTAAAGTACTACTTCCAAGTGACGTATTTACTCCAAAAGTTGATAGAAATCTACAATTTTAGTGCAAGGAGCATATACCAAATTTCATCGACCTAGCTGCTTTGGTTTTTAAGCAATCGTGTTCACACACACACCCAGACGTAAGGGGAAGTCATTCCCCATATTTTTTTTTAAGGGATAAAACGTCTAATTTAAATTATCTTTATCAAAGAGAAGAGTGCCGCCTTTTTGTTGTCCACTTAGCTCGATTGTGACAATATTTAGATGACTATTTTGGTCACGATTTATCTTTTTTATATTCATAAATTTATGTTGAGGTGAAAGAGATCTTCGATCACGCGACACGAGATGATCCTTTGAATTTGGAGATCTTCTCTCTGAATATTATTCAATTTAGATCTTCCATTTATTCTTCTATTTCCTGTGTTCAGAATTATTCATTCATTCACGAGATTTATCACCTTCAAATCCCTATAAATAAAATACAACGTCTTAAATACATTACCTATGATGATCAAAGCGAGACTAAACAATAATAGAGCTAAAGTAAATAATGATACGATAAAATAATGATCGTATATCTTCCTCTTCTTTCCTAGCCTTAATCCCGCAGAGCGGGATGGGTCTGACGTCTATTGAAAATATGGAAAGAAGGGACAGACATGTAAAGAACAGAACGACTGCCAGCCCCAGGTCGGGCAGATCGTGGTTGCCATCCACATACCCACAAGATGTGGGCTCCTGAGCAATAAAAAGTTCATTTTTTTCCCTTGAGATCCGCATTTGTAAATTTGTTAAAATTTTAACTCATAAAAAAAATGAAATGGTTTAGGTTTCTAAGTTGTCGAAATCCCCAGTCTCAATATAATTTTTAATTTTTTATAAGACGGCAAGAGATGATCCATTAATATAAATTGCATATAAATTTACAATTTGTAAAATTCCATTTTTTTTTTTTTTTTTTTTTTTTTTTTAAGGAAAATATTAAAAGATATCGAGCCATGCCAATCCCGTATTGAATCTTTTAAGCGTTTTTATATAAATAAAATTATTTTAACTAAATTTTTTTTAAATTTTACTCAAGGGGGAATAGGAGCGAAGGTGTTGCGCATGTTTTTCCCGTTAAGAGGGCGTAGTGTGTCATAAAAAGTATGCCCAAAAAATCAAGTAATTCAAAAATTTGCCAAGAGATGTCAGAATGGTAGCTAATAATATTAAATGCATTTGGTTGATTTTCATTGATCTTTTAACAATAAAAACTTTATAAATGTTATTATATATTATGTATCTTTTATAAAAGCATAAAAATATATAAATATAGGCCAGATATAGGCTAATACTAAATCGTCTGTTAGACTAGCCTGCCATCTATTGCAAGAATGCTGAACTAATTTGACATTTGATTTTTAAATAAATCATCTAAGCTTATTTTCAAAATTTCTTAATTAATATGTGATTAATAATAACAATAAATTCATTATTACATTTAAAAAAAGTTAAAGATTATTGGGACAGATTGTTTTTATTGTAAAAACTGAAAAAGTACATCAGTAAAGTGCTAGTACTCTTTGGCCGATTTTGATTAAAAGCTTATTTTCACTCTCCGGGGAGGTGTCTAACTTAAATATAAAATTTCGACCTCCTAGCTCAATTCCTTCATGCTTAAAATTGAACACCAATACACAGACAGACCATGTCGCGAAAACCACTTTTTTGGATTCAGGGGACCTCAAAATGTGAAGATCCATCAAAATCTCGACATCGAATTTTTGACATGAATCCAATACTTTCTCTCTCTATATATAGAGGTAAGAGAAAGTCTGCGACTGTTCCAATACTCCAGCTACACCATTTCACCTAATATGTGAATGTCCCATCCATGACAGTATCCGCACAATACATGGAATAAAAATCAATCCCAATTTCCGAGACCCAACTACCTTTCAACAGTTACTAAAATCTCCAAGTCCTCAAGACCTCGAAAATCTGAATAAATTCATCATTGCAGCCCAAATAACACTCTAAAACAACAGCATTTAGAACATTTTAGTTTGTGATCATGTTATTTTCGACTAATTTTTCTTATAATGTATATAATTTGTATTATGTGGGTTTTTAGTACATTTATTGTTTATAAGCGTTTTCATTTTAAAAACATTTTGTTGTAAAATGTTGTTGATACAATGTATTTTTTATAACTATGTTTTTATATAAGGTATTTTTTGTAAAGAGGTTTTTTTACATAATGTATGTTTTGAAATGTATGAATTTTTTAAACATTGTATTTTTTATAAAGTATATATTGTATACAGTGGACCGGCTGGATGGCGAAGGCCGCAAGCCAAAAAATAAAGGAAAAAAAAAAAAAAAGTAAAAATAATGTTTATATTTTCTAGGTTTTGTTAAAAACATTAGAGCAATTGTAGGTTGAGGAGTCGAGGGTGGAGGTTTGGTTGATCTTCAAATATTTTATTTCATCTCATTATAGTTGACAGTGCTTTTTGAAATGCGATCCTCTAGTGGGTTCAGTATTTTAACTAGAAGGGATCAAGAGTCAGTTCTCCCTCCCCAGGCTCATCACACACACACATACTACAAACCCTTTTGGTTTTGGATTCAAGACAGATTGGGCAAAAAAAAAAAAAAGAGACCCTGGCTCGAGTAATTCCCGTGATGATGGACTCTGAGTGGTCAGCTACGCAAACAAAACTTTATCTCTCAACTAAGGGGAAAAAAGAGCTTGAACGAAATTCCCACATCCGGAATTTGCTAATTGCAGCCAAGATATTCTCTTCCTTAAAGGATATAATAGGAAGAAATAGAATTAGAGGCATATTTCTATTTCTGAATCATATTTGCTCTAATAAAGAAGGATTTAGTTTGAAATTATTGGAATTAATAATAAAATTAACAAAATAATATTTGCGACGTCTTAAATTCAAAAATAAAAATAAAAATTTCAAATCAATTATCAATATATGAACCCTGTTACGCATTAGTGTGTCAAGCGCCAGAGAAAATTAACATTAAAGTTTTTTGTTTTCATTGGATTATTTATAATTTTTTTTGTCAATTGTGCAAGTAACATTAAATATAAATTTTTTTAGGACATATTTCATAAAAAATACTATTAATTATAGCATTTGAAACAATATTCCGTGCGTAACTCAATTTTTAATTTTTTTTGGCGCTTGACACACTAATGCATAACAGGGTTCATATAATAGGTTTGTTCGTTTCGCCTGCCTTTGCAGTATAATTTACATATTTTGCCCTACTTTCTGATCGTTTCTGTAGTCAGAGAAATAACTAGACTAGTTTGCAACCAAATTTTCTTTTATTTAGATTTTCACAGGCGGCGTTTTGGCCTGAGGTCTAGACAAACATCAGAGTCGGCTCAAATGTGTGAATATTTTAAAAAACAGCAACAACATTCAGCTCACAGCAAAACGTAAAGAAAATAAAGATATCTCACACTTTTGGTTATTGCCAGCCGGCTCTGAAGATGGCCTAGATCTCAGGCCGAAACGTCAGCTGTGAGGGGGCGAAAATCTAAATATCAAATATTTACTAAATTCATATATCCGAAAAAATAAGGGTGTGTCGCCGGGAGTCGAACCACGGATCCACCGATTTGCGCTCAGTGTGCCCTTGCCTTATATGAATTTAGTAAATATTTGATTGTATAAATTTCGCGGCGATATGTATAATATCTTAAATATGATATATAATTTCTTATTTATTAAAATCTAAATACAAGAAAATTTGCCTGAACTATTGATATTTTTCTCATTCCATCACCATTAAGCCTACACTGCTTCAACAGTTCGAATTTTTATAGAATTGATGTCGCAAAACTATTTCTAAAGATTCTCGTTACTGTAGTTGAATCATAAATTCAAAAAAAATCTGGTGTTACTGGCGCACAGCACACAACTTTCTCTTATCCAAGGGTAAGAAAAAAGTTGTGTATCAAACTTGGCACGCCAAATTTTTGGAGTCGAGATATATTTAGTTGACCAATTGCATTTCATGAGTAAAAAAAAAAAAAAATAATAAAAAGTCAAATGATTCAAAATAGGCTCTGTGCATAGGCGTAGCCACGGGGGGGGGGGGGGGGGGGGTTTGGGGGTTCAAACCCCCCCCCCATTGGACCCAAGCCATGACTAGATATTTAAGCTCTATAATACAAAATACTTTTTCTCTCTATATATTTCATTTATAGGGTAAGAGAAAGTAAAATATAATAATTTTCTCTAGCTTAAAAAAAAAAAAAAATTAAATAAAACGCAAAAAATTCGAGAAAATTCAAAATTTTCCCCTTGAAAAGAATTGATTTTTTTTTTTTTTTTTTTTTTAAACATTCACACTTTTTTCTCATTCACACTCACACTCACACACACATTCACACTGTCTTTTCGGCAGCTCAGGCCATATAAGACATTTACGATAACCGTTATTTATGAATTTATATATATTAGGGTCCAGGCATTTTTTATTTAAGCCATCTGGTATCCAAATGGCTTAAATAAAATCATCGGACTGCCTGGGGTCCGAACCCGCGACGTTTGGTATATGAGGTTAGCACGCTAACCTCTACGCCATGCCCCGTGGGCTTGATTTTTGTTTTGCTTTATAAAAAATTAAAGCCGCTTAAAATTGATTAAATCTCGCAAATGAAAAATAATAAAAATTATTATATAAATAAATTTTTTATTTTTTTTCTTAAAGAGGTCTGAGATAGGAGTCTGGTCAAGAGAAACACTTAGAGGGACACCCCGGTATTTTAGGCCCATATACATAAAATTAAGCGATTTGCATTGTTTATTGCCTGATACGAGCTGATTGAAAAATTGCGGCACTTAATTAAGAAAGGGCGGGCCCGAGCCACCTCGAGAGGGGGTCCAGGGGGGGGGCGAAGCGAAGGTGGCGTAAGTGGCCAGTCATATATTTCATTAGACGCCTTATACTGCCCTATTTGTCGGGGTGGGGGGGGGGGGAGAAATAATCCTAAACCCCCCCCCCCCCATCAAAAATTTCTG
>JAKCPI010009890.1:0-21164 GCA_023213315.1 Euborellia annulipes
TAAAGAGACAATGGAGTTATATTACACTTTTTTACTTAATTATTGGAAGTTAATTATATATAAATCAAAATAAGCTCTGGTGTGGCATAGTAGGTAGCGTGCCTACCTCCTATGCCAAACGTCGCGGAGCTCGGACCCAGGCAGTCCGATGATTTTATTTAAGCTTCATTTGATACCAGATGGCTTAAATAGAAAATGCCTGAACCCCCAATATATATATTAATTACAACGGTTATCGTCTAAAGTCTTAAATGGCCTAAGTTGCCGAAAAGACTGTGTGAATGTGTGGTGTGGAGTGCGAATGAGAAAAAAAAAAAAAAAAAAAAAATCAAAATAAATCAAATTCTTAATTAATTATAAAATTGAACATTTATACATATACAAGAGTTAGGCTACTTTTTCAACAAAATAAAAATATTAATTTTATTAAATTTAAATAAAATTAAATTAAATCCAGGATTTATTTTACATTAACTAGAAAATCTAGAATTCTTTATAAAAAAAAAAGTTTTAAATTTAATTCTAAAGAAAAGAGATTTTTCTTTTACGTCATGTTATTGATTGAAAACAAGGGATGTGTTTTGTACTTTTATTAAATTCAATCAACTAGTCGTAGTTATATTATTTCCTCCTACAACTAGATCTATTCATAACTAAATCATCATATAACTTGTATAGAAACCATTATTGTTATTAGTGAGCTTCTTGTACAACTTTAAACGAATATCCATCCAAAATCCCTCTCAAATTCAAAATCCTTTCGAGTAAAGCCTAGGGGCGGTGAAAAGCAGAGCGAAACCGTAGAGAGAGAGAGAGAGAGTGGTTCTCGTTAGTAAATAACAAGTTGTGCAACGATTCTATGTCTGTGTGTTTGGGTATGTGTACATGTAGTAGACATATTTAGAGATAATTACACAGAGGCTAATTAGCTGGTTTATATGAGGCCAAGAGTGAGGGAAATTTAGTATGCGATGAAACATAAGCCTCTTTGCTGACAAACAAAAGAGAGTAGACATTTTGTTGAAAAAATAAATTTACAAATTCCCTGAGAAAGCTTAAATTTTATTTTTAAAGTGGTGCTAAGCCCATTTATTTTATATCATATATTTTTGAATTAAAAAGGAAAAAATATAAAATATAAATATTTTTCGAGATCTATATATTTGAATAATATAATAGTATTCAAAATACCCCGATTCGGACTAAACAAGTCATAGATACCGGGTGGGCCATTAGTGCGTGGACGGAAGATTGTGGGCTTATCAACGGACATTTTTAAAGTTTGTTGATCGCACATAATGTGGGGCCTTTAGGGCTACAAATTAAAAATATTTTTGTTCCAATTGCACTTTTTATACAGGGTGACCCATATCAAAGTTATGTTTTTTAAATGGAACGCCCTATATATTATTGCATATTTGGATTCTACGACCAATTTTAGTATGAGTTTATGTCATGCAATGTATTCCAAACCAAACTATTTGGCCGCAAATCGGGTTTTTGTGAAAAAACTGCTGTCTGAAAAAAATTGAATATCGCGCGAACCATAAAACTTATGGGACTGTTCTTTTGTGATGTTACTAATCATGAAATGTACTAATGTAGGCCAGATGGGTAACCCGGAATTATTCTTATGTTGGGAGATATGGCTATGCCAATTTGGAAAATTTCAAACATGGATAACTTTATTTTTTCAAATAGAACATGCTACTTTTTTTGATGCCAAGGGACGTGAAATTTAATTCTCTTTCTAATGACATAAGGTTGTCTATATCTATCTTTGGTAGTTTTCTTTTTATTCCAAAATATCTGATAACGAAAAAAAAAATACATTTATTATAGACAAAAACCATTTTAAAAAACAATCCAAACGCAAAGAAAATTGTAATAAATGGAAAAGATATGCTAAATATTCGAAAATGTCTTTAAATTTCCTTTAAAATCATTTATTTGAACTTCTCGAAAAAGAAATTAGGGTTATGTTCAGGTTAGGAGGTGCGCCATCTTGTTGACAAATCATACCCCAATTTGAGCAAGCGGGACTTCTTCGAGGAGTTCAAATAAATGATTTTAAAGGAAATTTAAATACATTTTCGAATATTTAGCATATCTTTTCCATTTATTACAATTTTCTTTGCGTTTGGATTGTTTTTTAAAATGGTTTTGTCTATAATAAATGTATTTTTTTTTCGTTATCAGATATTTTGGAATAAAAAGAAAACTACCAAAGATAGATATAGACAACCTTATGTCATTAGAAAGAGAATTAAATTTCACGTCCCTTGGCATCAAAAAAAGTAGCATGTTCTATTTGAAAAAATAAAGTTATCCATGTTTGAAATTTTCCAAATTGGCATGGCCAAATCTCCCAACATGAGAATAATTCCGGGCTACCCATCTGGCCTACATTAGTACATTTCATGATTAGTAACATCACAAAAGAACAGTCCCCTAAATTTTATGGTTCGCGCGATATTCAATTTTTTCAGACAGCAGTTTTTTCACAAAAACCCGATTTGCGGCCAAACAGTTTGGTTTGGAATACATTGCATGACATAAACTCATACTAAAATTGGTCGTAGAATCCAAATATGGAATAATATATAGGGCGTTCCATTTAAAAAAACATAACTTTGATATGGGTCACCCTGTATAAAAAGTGCAATTGGAACAAAAATATTTTTAATTTGTAGCCCTAAAGGCCCCACATTATATACAATCAAGAAACTTTAAAAATGTCCCTTGATAAGCCCACAATCTTCCGTCCACGCACTAATGGCCCACCCGGTATTTAACGAGACTGTGAGTGTTTTTGTTGAGTCAGGACTACGGCTTTATACCATAAGACTCCCCGGGAATCAAAGACCCCAGGATCTCCGCCTTTCCGGGGGCTTAGGCGACCCTTATCCATTGCCAGTAGTATGTTTGGCCTCACCAATAAAAAAACACTCACAGTGGTCTCGTTAAAAAAATATAATATTAAAAAATAAAGTTTTTAATATATAAAGAGAAAATATGGCATTCTTGTCAAAAATTCGATGTCGAAATCTTGATGGAAATAAACGTTTAGAATCCAAAAAAGTGGTTCTCGCAAAAAGGTCTGTGTGCATATTCAATATAGAGTATAAAGAAGATGAGCTACGAGGTTGAAATTTTATATTTAAATTAGAGACTCCATTGAGGGGGGAAAATAAGCTTTTGAAAAAAATTAGCTAAAGAGTACTAGTACTTTAATAAAGTGTTTTTTCAGTTTTTTTAAAGTGAAATTTTTATTTCATCGCCTCAAATGTTTTACCCATCTAACAGCATGTCGCGTTACAAGCCGTGACGTCATCGGTAACTCACAACAGGTTTCTTTATTACGCTACGAGAGTGCGCTACTGTCGCTTTATTGTTCATATTTATATATTTTTCATATATCTATATATATACAATTATATAAAAGAACGTCTGTCTGTCTGTTCAAAATTTGCTCTAACGATTTTGATTAAAATTCATAAATCAATTATTTTTTAGATGCTCTTTAAAATGTATATTCTCATTTTGCCCTCAAATTTTTTTGAAGTACACTTTACTCTTTTACTTAATAGGAAATACTGTAGTTGCCATGGTATCAAAATATAGATACTTCTCTATGATTGATCTTAAATTTTACATTTTTAATTTTACTTTCTCTTACCCGGTACCTATTCATGTCAAAAATTCGATGTCGAGATTTTGACGGATATACACGTTTTGAGGTTCCCTGAATCCAAAAAAGTGGTTTTTGCATCATGGTCTGTCTGTGTGTCTATGAATAAAATATGTCAGGAACTAAAAGAGCTACGAGGTTGAAATATTATATTTAAATTATTATATAGAGATTAGGCACCCCCCCAAGGGATAAAAAGTTGGTCCAAAGAAAAAGTACATCAGTAATGTATTAGTACTCCTTGGCAAGTTTTGTTCAAAAGCTTCGTGTCACGTGCCAGAGGGGTGCCTAACTTATATATAAAATTTCAATCTCTTAGCTCTTTTTGTTCTTGAGATATTTTGTTCACAGACACACAGACAAACCAATTTTTTTGGATTCAGGGGACCTCAAAACGTGTATATCCATCAAAATTTCCACATCGAATTTTTGACATGAATCCAATACTTTCTCTCAATATATATATTAACATATATACAGGTAAAATAAAGTAATAATAATAATAATAATAATTGTATTATTCCTTCTTCGATTCTCTACGATATTCTATTTAGATTTCTTATATTCACGATACATTTTATATGTGCCCTCGATTTAATATGATTACTCTTAGCTTGAGGAAAGCAATTTAAATGATTTTAGTCAATTTTTTCCAATTCATTTGTTTACTGTTTGTTAAGGCCTAGTCCCCATTCTCCAAAATATGGAATATTATTTATCAATTTCTTATAAGGTGTGTGTGGGCAAATAAAAAAATAATTGGAATATTATGGATTATTGGTTTAATTTTATTTTTTTCATTTCATTCTATGGATTAGGGATTAAAAGGATATTTTTAATGGATTGAGTTGGTTTTAAGTTAAAACCAGATTTGATCATTCCCCCTCTTCTGTTTTATTTATTTTCAATATAAAGCCATATTTCAATCAAAATACTTGACTGACACTGAATAGATAAATTTGTCAATGGATCATCCATCGACGGTTTAAACCAAACGATGTTCGATATTTTATTTAAAACCACTAAACTACAACTCTAATTAAAATAAAAAATCTAGTGTGACTGGTCGCACAGCACAAAACTTTCTCTTACCTTTGGCAAGAGAAAGTTGTGTTCTGTGCTTGTAACACCACATTTTTTGTGTCGATATCTGATTAGTTTCCGACAGTAGGGTACATTCGAATTTCAAGATATATGGGAAAATATTTATATTTTGTTACCATAGCAACCATTTCTCCTATATTTTCTATGAAGTACAAGAGTTAAGTGTGCTTCAAACGATTTTGAGAGCAAAATGAGAATATACATTTTTAAGAGCATCAATAATTGATTTTTGAATTTTAATTAAAATAGAGCGAATTTTGAGAAAATCGAAAAGAACTAAAAAAAATTGGATCCGTAAAGTACTAGTACTTTTTGGATGATTTTGTTTAAAAGCTTTAGACATTGTTATTTTATATAGGTCTATGTATATATTTTTGTATATCTATTTTTGAAAAGATGACCTAGAATTCAAAACTGAAAAAAGTGGCTCTAATGTTCTGATGAAGACCGCGACATGTGCCCGAAACGTTGGCAAATAAAAGAGAAAGATTTATTTGATTTTCTTCCTTTGGACTTCTAGAGAAATTTTCTTTCTCCAAATATTAATAAAAGTTTCAAAATGAAACTGGGGTGTGATTGCAAACTCTCCAGCAGGAATTTATGTCACAGAAATTGAAGAATAAAACTCCAAAAAACAAAGTGGAACAAAAACTCGATTTTCCAAATATTGAAAAAAAAAAAATATATTAAAAAGGCTGATGATTTATTTAAAATAATATTCCAAAGTGAAGTTGACTTAGTTTATATAAATAAAACGACATAAAAAAGTTTTTTTTTCAGCGAAAGTATGATAAAGTCACGCAATAGTAGAAACTCTCCAGTTAATTCAGTTAACATTGAAAAGTTAAATAATAATATGTATATCCATCAGGGAAATGCATTTAAACTTTATTTTATTCTCTTTACTTATTGCCAAGGGAGTGCGAGCGAGAGAAGAGAAAGAGAACGAAGTTAAATTGAAATAAATTGTTACTAATTTGCTTTAAAAGATTAGATTTCCATTTTATTTGTTTACAAATCGGCTCGGTTTGTTTTATATGAAATAAAGAATTAACAAAATTTTAATCAAAAAACAAGTGAGAAAATTGCTTTTAATTTAATTAATTTTCTTAGTTAATTAATTAAACTTAAAATTTCGTTATTTAATGATAATTTTTTTTTTTTTTGGGTTATCAAAAAGATTTTAAGAAAATAAAAAAAAGTAATTAATCTAGTTCTCTCTACGGTTCAATCTAAAAAATTGCTCAATCAATCACTCTTTGGTTTAGAAATTTACTTCTCTTTTAAGATTCGTTAAAAAGAATCTAGCATTTTAATTACAATTTGCTATCTAACTCACACCAACAATTTGGTGAGAAATAACGATAATAAGTCCTAATTTAATGAAATTAAATTTTAGCTTTTGTTTTAAATCTCGTAGGCCTAATTATCATAGGTGATAAATTTAGTGAAAAATATAAAAATATCGGAAATGAGAATAAAAACTTAATTAAAATCAAATTCAAATTTAGCCCTCGGGCCTTGGTGCAGTGGTTACCGGGCTGACTTTCTATACAAAGGTTCGCGGGTTCGCGTCCCGTCTCATGCGAAAATTTATTTTAATTTAATTGGCTACCTATAAATTGAAATAAATAGAGACATGGCCTCCATTGCCGAAAAAGACTAACAAAATAAAAAAAATAAATAAATAAAATTTATACGATCTATATTAATTAATTAATTGGTAACCGAAATTCTTCTTCGACTTAATCTCGCGATGCGGGGTCGGAGGCCCTACATGAATTTTTGCGACTGGGGAGGGTTTTTGAAAAGAGGAAGGAAGAGACAGACATGCAAAGAATAGGACTGTCTGCCCCAGCTCGGGTAGCTCGTGGTCGCCATCCACGTATCCACAAGATGTGAGCCCCTGAGCGAGATAATTGGTAACCGAAATTAAAATGGTAATAATGGCAAACAGAAGCAACTGCTTTGAAATCCTAGTAGTTAGGCAACCACAAGGCCTCCCATTTACAAACTTGACTCCGCCCTTTTCTTAGCTCCTCCCTTCAAATAAAACTTTGACTTTTTTTGCTGTTTACGCTTGAGTATGGAACTAAAACTCCCCACTCCATTATTTAAAGACACTCCCACCAGTAAAGCAACGCCCATAGTCACGCTGAGCTCGTATTCAGGGAATCATAGCCAATATAGACGATGTTATGCATGAAGGGACCAAGCGCCATTAACATAAATCTGAGATAAGGGGCATTTCATTTCCACACTTCTAAACAAAACCAATGGCAATGACTTTTTTTTCTTGTTTTATACAAAAAAGTACACAGAGTAATAAAGTTGTGATTTAAATAAAGAGGTATATATATTCTTTTTTCCTACAAGATGGCGGTCTTATCTCAATTTCGATCATCATGGCCCTTGGCCCCTTCGTGAATAATATCGTCCTTATATAAATAGACTACGCAGTATGTGATGTGATTTATTGAACGCGTAAATGTTTGTTAATACTGTATTTTAATAGTAAATTTTCGTGTACAAATTTATTGAAAAGAAAAATTTTTTTTGATTTTTGATATTTAAAATTAAAAATTTAAAATATATTTAAAATTTCTTTAAGTCGATAAAAAGTTTTAGTCATATTGAAAAATAGTCTCTCCGAATGGACCTATAGTTTGATTTTTTTGTCAAATTTGCTTGATGAATTTATTTGGATACCAAATGGTATAAATAAATGTGACTAGACCCCTATGAGAAAATCGAAAAAAAAAAAAACTAAAAAATTACATATGTAATGTACTAGTAACACTCTTTGGCCGATTTTGTTCAAAAGTTTATTTTCACGCCTCATGGGGTGCCTAACTTAAATATAAAATTACAATTTCCTAGCTCTTTTCGTTCTTGAGATATTTTGTTCATAGACAGTCAGACACAGACAGACCATGTCGCGAAAACCACTTTTTTGGATTCAGGAGACCTCAAAACGTGTATATCCATCAAAACCTCGACATAGAATTTGTGACAAGAATCCACTAAATAAAATTAAATAAAAGAAATTTGTGTTTCGTTTCTTGGACAAAAAGTGACAGGTAGTAAGTCGTTTTTTGGTATAATTATTAAAAACCTATTATTTTTCAATAATATTTATTTTTGGTTTACAGACGCGCTAACATGTTTCGGCCACCATGAGAGCCATCATCAGCACCAATAATTCATCCACATAACAAAAGGTCTTGAGGTGTAATTTATATCTTTTAACAATTATTTCTATATTTTTTTATGATTAAAATTAATGATTAAAAATCTTAATTTCTGCACGTCAGGTGTGTTTTAAACTAACTAGGTTAATCATAAAAAAATATAGAAATAATTGTTAAAAGATATAAATTACACCTCAAGACCTTTTGTTATGTGGATGAATTATTGGTACTGATGATGGCTCTCATGGTGGCCGAAACATGTTAGCGCACCTTAAAACCAAAAATAAATATTATTGAAAATTAATTGGTTTTTAATAATTATACCAAAAAAACGACTTGCTACCTGTCACTTTTTGTCCAAGAAAGAAAACACAAGTTTCTTTTATTTAATTGTATTAATTTGGACTGCTTCCACCATTTTATCAAAGAATCCACTACTTTCTCTCTCTATATATATTAACATATACGTATAGAAGAAGCAGGTGAAAGTAAAAACGAATTATCATTTTATCTGAATTTAGTTAAAAAAAAAAAATGATGTATTGTTTGTCGAACCAATCATTAAAGTAGATAGATACAATTTTTTTTATTTTACTTTAGAAACAAGCGCAAAAAAAAGAGAGAAAAAAAAATCGAAAACGACGGGTGACTTTTGTGCTGAACTATATTGTCTAAGATTAGCGAGAGGAAACAATAAACAAAGGAGAAAGAGAGAGAGAGAGAAGGAAAGACGGGGGATCTTTGTGGTATGAGGGCGCCTGTGGGTGGGTTGTTAGGCAACCAGGAAAGCGAAGGGTCAGACGGCGCGTCGCCTGTTGCTATTTGCAGCCTCTGAGATCGATCATCAATTGCACAATCTCTCCTCCTTTCAACTATGGTCAAACTTGTTTTGTCGCAGTCTTAGTAAGACCGTATTAGAAAAGTTTTATTATTTTTGCAAATAAAGTTTTTCTCGATAAATTTATTAATTAATTTTTATTAAGTCATGTTTTTTTTCTCTCTCTCTCTCTCTCTCTTTCTTTTAAAGCAACTTTTTTTTTAATTATCCGGCAATTCATGCACAAGCTTGATCCTTAATGAACATAAAAATAATTATGAAAAAAACTGTTCTAGCCATCAAAGCAAAGACCGTCTTATCAAAATATTAGAACATAAATTCACTTTATTTATATTTGAGAAAATCACGGTGTTTTCCTCGGTGCGACTCTCACAACTATCGTTCAACGATTATTGTTCAACGGGAATCATTAAAGACCGGACAAAAAAGCATAAAAAAATGAAGAAAAAAGTGCTTAAAAAAGCATATAAATCTTGAATAAAAAGTTGTTAAATAAGCATAAAAGTTGAAAAAAGCATCTCATAAGCAATTTGTACTCATACCTATGGCGTATACAAAGGGGGGGGGGGGGCAAAGGATGTAATTAATTTTAATATAAAATTTTAAAAATTTTATTTGTATATATATTCTGGTAAACCGCAGTCAGTCCCAAGTAGGGGGTTCAGGGGACCCGGGGGGCCCGAGCCCGAGCAGAGCGGGTCTAGGCGGGCAGGACTTATTTTTTGCACTGCGGGGCCGATCAAACATTTCGGGGAGGGGGCCGAGATCCGCTAATGTCTGTATATCCCTATATACAGTATGTATATGCACTTGGAAAATTTCGGAGGGGGCCCCTCGCCCCCTATACCGGGTGGGCCATTAGTGCGTGGACGGAAGATTGTGGGCTTATTAACGGACATTTTTAAAGTTTGTTGATCGTATATAATGTGGGGCCTTTAGGGCTACAAATTAAAAATATTTTTGTTCCAATTGCACTTTTTATACAGGGTGACCCATATCAAAGTTATGTTTTTTTAAATGGAACGCCCTGTATATTATTGCATATTTGGATTCTACGGCCAATTTTAGTATGACTTTATGTCATGCAATGTATTCCAAACCAAACCGTTTAGCCGCAAATCGGGTTTTTGTGAAAAAACTACTGTCTGAAAAAAATTGAATATCTCGCGAACCATAATACCTAGGGGGCTGTTCTTTTGTGATCTTACTAATCATGAAATGTACTAATGTGGGCCAGATGGGTAACCCGGAATTATTCTTATGTTGGGAGATATGGCTATGCCAATTTGGAAAATTTCAAACATGGATAACTTTATTTTTTCAAATGGAACATACTACTTTTATTGATGCCAAGGGACGTGAAATTTAATTCTCTTTCTAATGACATAAGGTTGTCTATATCTATCTTTGGTAGTTTTCTTTTTATTCCAAAATATCTGATAACGAAAAAAAAAATACATTTATTATAGACAAAACCATTTTTAAAAAAATCCAAACGCAAACAAAATTGTAATAAATGGAAAAGATATGCTAAATATTCGAAAATGTATTGAAATTTCCTTTAAAATCTTTTATTTGAACTTCCTGAAAAAGAAATTAGGGTTATATTCAGGTTAGGATGTGCGCCATCTTGTTGACAAATCATACCCCAATTTTAGCAAGCGGGGCTTCTTTGAGGAGTTCAAATAAATGATTTTAAAGGAAATTTCAATACATTTTCGAATATTTAGCATATCTTTTCCATTTATTACAATTTTGTTTGCGTTTGGATTTTTTTAAAATGGTTTTGTCTATAATAAATGTATTTTTTTTTTCGTTATCAGATATTTTGGAATAAAAAGAAAACTACCAAAGATAGATATAGACAACCTTATGTCATTAGAAAGAGAATTAAATTTCACGTCCCTTGGCATCAAAAAAAGTAGTATGTTCCATTTGAAAAAAATAAAGTTATCCATGTTTGAAATTTTCCAAATTGGCATAGCCATATCTCCCAACATAAGAATAATTCCGGGTTACCCATCTGGCCCACATTAGTACATTTCATGATTAGTAAGATCACAAAAGAACAGCCCCCTAGGTATTATGGTTCGCGAGATATTCAATTTTTTTCAGACAGTAGTTTTTTCACAAAAACCCGATTTGCGGCTAAACGGTTTGGTTTGGAATACATTGCATGACATAAAGTCATACTAAAATTGGCCGTAGAATCCAAATATGCAATAATATACAGGGCGTTCCATTTAAAAACATAACTTTGATATGGGTCACCCTGTATAAAAAGTGCAATTGGAACAAAAATATTTTTAATTTGTAGCCCTAAAGGCCCCACATTATATACGATCAACAAACTTTAAAAATGTCCGTTAATAAGCCCACAATCTTCCGTCCACGCACTAATGGCCCACCCGGTATAGTCTCCGATGTACATGCATGTGTCAACAGGAAAAAAGTTGTTTTTGATTTAAAAAAAAAAATTATAAATATTCGTATAATAAGTTCAACTTAGCACGAAAGGGCTTGAAAAAAGCATGAAAGGTTTAGCTCATAAATAGCATATAAAAAAAATCTTGGTGTGACTGGTCGCACAGCACACAACTTTTTCTTACTCTTCGGTAAGAGAAATTGTGTACTGTGCTTGTCACACCAGAATTTTTTTTTGTTGTTGACATATATTTAGTTTCACCGATATTTTTTTTTTTTTAAGGTCTTTTTGGTTTTAGGGCCTTTTGGACTCCACAGTACACGGGTACATTTGAACTCAAGATTTAAATTATAAGTATGGGAAAATATTTATATTTTGTTACCATGGCAACCATTTCTCCTATCTTCCCTATGAAGTACAAGAGTAAAGTGGTCTTCAGAAGATTTCAATCACAAAATGAGAATATACATTTTATAGAGAATCTAAAAAATAATTGATTTTTGAATTTAAAAAAAAATCGTTGGAGCGAATTTAGAGAAAATCGAAAAAAACTGAAAAAGTGCATCAGTAAAGTACTAGTACTCTTTGGTCGATTTTATTCAAAAGCTTCGTGTCACGTCCCATGGGGGTGCCTGACTTAAATATAAAACTTCAACCTCCTAGCTCTTTTCGTTCTTGAGATATTTTGTTCACAGACCCCACACACACACACACACACACACACGACACACAGACAGACCATGTCGCGAAAACCACTTTTTTTTGATTCAGGGGACCTCAAAACGTGTAGATCCATCAAAATCTCGACATCGAATTTTTGACATGAAACCAATACTTTCTCTCTCTATATATATTAACATATATATAGAGGTAAGAGAAAGTAAAAATGCAATCTCAATACACTTAGTTTTTCGTAATTCGTGTGTAAATTAAATATCTAATGGTTGCTTATAAAATTCAGCAATAAGCATTTTCTCTAGTAATCATAGAACGTTTAATTGTCGATACCATTTTGCTCGGAATGTGTACGATTGTACGATTTGTTTATTTTTCACTAGTCTGGCACATTGTTGTTCTATAATAAAGCAAGATTGTTATAGAATGTGTTTAAAAAAAGACAGGTAAAATATTATTACTGAAATGCCTTTTTGAGAAGATGGAAGACGAAATACTTCTCCATAGTTATGGGATAAAAAAGAGCAAACATTACTTTTCTCTATATATAATATTTCATATATATATAAGAGAAAGTAAAAAACTGTACGGCATTCATTTCTTAGTTCAAACATAAGTAGGCCTATGTTCTCAGAATGATGAACAGTCTGACTTAGTGCTGAGATTAATCAAATAATCGTTTGAAGACTAACGATTATATTCACTTTTTACTGGACTATCAACGATTGTCGTCAAAAAATTCACTGTCTAGATACATTATTGGGGGATAGTATTGCGAATGCGGCTAATCTTTATTATTTATGACAATCATGGCTGATGAAAGCCTGCAGATGCGACCGAATCATCGCCAAGTCGCGGTAATATAAAGCGATTCATTTGGCTTAATAAGAAGGATTCCAATTTATATATATATATATATACCTGTATTTTCATCATATATAATGCCAATAACTTCTCAAACCTAAACAGGAGCGTATATTTAAAGACCCCCCTCCCTACCAAGATATATATATTTTGCCGACGGACGCTTTCAACAAGGGAGTATGATTTTTTTTCAGAGGGGGAATATTTGAGATTTCCTTTTTAACACTTTAGTTTATGCAAGACACTTTTCCAAACGAAAATATAGGGATCTAAATTTCTGGGGCAACGATAGAGAAAATTGTATAATCTTTTAAGATAACCCGACATATTTTAATATAAACATCTATTTACTATTAATGATATTTAAAAAAAAAATAACAAAATAATGATTATGTAGAAAATTTACTCACTAAATTAGTAGAAAATATAATGTAGACAAAATAGGAAGCAGAGGAAGACTTACCTGAAACAAAAGAGAAACATTATTAGTAAAAATTGAAAAATTATCAAAATATAAGACTCAGTCTCTAATTAAAGCTCTAAATTGAAATTTTGGGTCAGCTTTATTTTTTATAATTGGAAAATTTTGAAATTCCGATATCTCTTTGTGAACTCTTTGAAATAATTTGTTTTGTGAATTTGAAGAAGCTAAATTAAAAGGCCAGTACTTAGCTGGGGTGGGAGGAAAAAAGAGAGGTGGGGAGGAGGTTTGGCCAGTGTGGAAGGGGATGCTGGAGCCAGCTGCCTGGGCGAGATTAAAACGACTAGATGAAAGGTGGCGACCAAATCCCTTGTGCAAAAGGTTAATTAAATCTTGCCCAGGAGAACATCACAAGGGACCCAACAGCTATTTATTTTCAGACAGCCTGTTCACGATATATTATTAGGCATTTAAATAAATAAATAAATAAATAATTTACGTATTATTAATATCCACAGCTAATTTACTTTCCCAGCAGCATTAAAGTATATAAAAAATTTGACATCACAATTAATTAATTAATCTTAAGAAGTTCGATATGTTCGCCAATCGTGCCTGTTTTAGCCAATCAGAAAGTGTTTTGGACGGTGGACTTCAGTCATTGGACTATTTTATTTATTTTTTAAAGCAATTTATAATTATTTAATTAATATTTTGATAGCCCTCAGGATGGATGTAGTTGTTAGCGTGCCTCCCTTCTATTCCGAACGTCGCGGGTTCGGACCCCAGGTAGTCCGATGATTGTATTTAAGCCATTTGGATACCAAATGGCTTTAAATAGAGATACCAGGACTCCCAATAGATATTATAAATAACAACGGTTATGGGATAAAGTCTTATATGGCCTGAGTTGCCGAAAAGACTGTGTGAATGTGTGTGTGAGTGTTGACTGTGAATGAGAAAAAAAGTATGGGTGTATAAAAAAAAAAAAAAAAAAAAATTTGACAAATAATAATAATAATTTTTTCATTCATTCTTGCCTATACATATATCTTAATACAGTATATACGGAAAGTATTGAATTAATATCAAAAATTCGATCAGAAAAGTCGATATTTTGATGGGTATACGGAGGTCCCCTAGGTCCAAAAAAAAGTGGGTCTCGAAAAATTGCCTGTTTGTGAACAAAATATCCCAAGAACGAAAAAAGCTAGGAGGTTGAAATTTTATATTTAAGTTAGGTACCTCCCTGGGACGTGACAAGAAGCTTTTGAACAAAATCGGCCAAAAAGTACTAGTACTTTACTGATGTACTTTTTCAGTTTTTTTTTTTTTTATTTTCTCAAAATTCGCTTCAATGATTTTGATTAAAATTCAAAAATAAATTATTTTTTAGATTCTCCAGAATTGTTTGAAGCACACTAGTCTTGAACTTCATAGGAAAGATAGAAGAATGGTTGCCATGTTAACAGATTATAAACATTTTCCCATGTCCATAACATTACTTTATGCCCTCGGGCTTGGTGTATTTGGCAGCGCGCCTGCCTTCTATATCAAGTGTCGCGGGTACTGATCCCATGGTAAGTTGCAGGAAAGGTTGTGTGCATGTGTGTGTGTGAGTGGGAAAAAAAAGTTTGAGTGTTTAAATTCAATGACCGAAGGTAAGAGAAAATGTTATGTGCTGTGCGACCAATCACACCAAATTTTTTATTTAAATTTTCCTAAAGGAAATTTTTTTTTTATTTTCTATATTAAAAAAAAAATATACCGTGGTATATAAGAAAGTTTTTAATGAATTTTTCTTAAAAAAAAAAAAACCAACAAAAAAATTTTAAGACGACTCTTAATTTTCCTTAACGAGAATTTTTTCTAAATAAAAAACTCGCCCCTATTCTAACTCTAGCAAATTTTTTACTTTCTCTTATTTTTCATACACTTTGATTAAAATCTCAAGAAAGAAATTCGAAATTAATAGAAAGAGACTACGAAGTGTGAGAAAATATTAGTATAAAAGTCAATATTTGTTTCGTTCATTTCTATACAAGTTGTGTGATTAAAAGAGAGACTATAAAAAACAAGAGAAAATTGCAAAACAAAAATCTATAGAATTCAAATGAAATTTTCTCTTCGTCTTGGGCTGAATGAATGAACGACTCTTTCTCTCTGGTTTAGTCTAATGATATCATTAACATTCACACACTCTTTTGATAAAATGATTAATTTCTCAATCCAATTTGAATAAACGTAAGTTTAAAATTATATAATAATATAAAAATGATTGATGAGTTCAAATCTAAATAACAATTATTTATTTCAATCAGACACAATACTCCAAAAAATATATATGTATAAATAATATCCCTCCCTCACTGTTTGAAATGATTTATCTTATCATCCATCTTCTTAAATAAAAGTATTCTATACGTATATTTTGATATCAAGAAACATCAAAAGACCTTTTGAATAAAATAACTAAATGAATAACGTTACTTTAAAAGATATACCTAGGTATATATATTATTAAAATAAAATGTTTTCAAAGAAATTTAATAAAATAAGTTATAATGGGCATTCCCTCTTGACCGTTCATCAAAAAACACCTAATTTAAAAGGGCCCTTCAGTGGCCTTTAATAAATAAAAACTCTTTTCAACGAGACAAGTGAGGGAAGATAGTGACAAATGTCAATATTGATATCCTAAAAAGTCAAGAAAGGATCCAAAGGGGCTGGGAATCAGGGAGAGGGTCTGCTCGTTGGACAAAAAAAAAATAAATAAAAATAAATACAGTAAATAGAATAGAAATTCAACAACAAAAAACCCTCGGGCTTGGTCTAGTGGCTTGCGTGTTGGCCTTGTATACCAAGGGTCGCGAGTTATGATCCCAGGCAGTCAGATGATTTTATTTAAGACATTTGGATACCAAATGGCTTAAATAAGAATGCCTGGACCCTCAATAGATATATTAATTAATAACGGTTATCGTAAAAGTCTTATATGGCCTAAGTTGTCTAAAGACTGTGTGTATGTGTGTGTGTGTGAGTGTGAATGGGAAAAAAGTGTGAGTGTTAAAAAAAAAATAAATAAATAAACAACGATGAAATATGGCTGTAGAATTTAAAATGGATACAGAAGACGTAACAACCAGGAGTTTAAATAAAAAACTTTTTTCAATTGTTAATTGACGAGGTTTTTGTCGCTAATCACGACCTTCCTCAGGACAATTAATTGTTACAAGATATTAAGTATTATTTTTAATTTACATAGCAAAATATACAGGGGCGCCGGAACGAATTTGAATCAGGGGGGGGGGCAAACATTTTTTTTAGAAAATTAAAATTATTTAATATGTTCAAATAGTATAAAACAAAAACAAATTTACTATATAAAGCTTTAAAAATTTTAAATAAAATCACAATTTTAATAAAATTAAAATTTTAAAAAATTTGCTATGGTAGTGATTTTATCAAAAAGTTTTTTAGGCTATATTTATACTATTTAAAGGAAATAAATATTTTTAATTTTCTTATTTTAATTCAATATAAAATGTTTTTAGAAATTAGAAATACAAAGGGTCTATATAAAATATTTTGGAAAAAATGAATTTTTTACTCTTTTAATTTAAAAGATTTTATTTTCAAAAGTAAAAATGTATTATTTTTAAAAATAAATGAAATAAAAGAAGATATTTTGCCCCCTCTGCCCCCTCCTAGAGGATGCCAGGGGGGAATGCCCCCCCCAGTTCCGGCGCTATGAAAATATACAAATTATACGTACAAAAATAATTCTATAAATTGTAGAATTTGAATGTTAATTAAAAATAATCCTGAACATCTTGTATTGTGACAATTATTGTTGAGGGTCGTGATTTTCGACGAAAATTTGAAATTAACAATAAAATAAAGTTTTTATGCGGGTTGGTATAGGGGTTAACTGCTAACCTCGTATATCAAAAGTCGCGCGTTCGAACCCCAGGCAGTCCGATGATTTTATTTAAGCCATTTGGATACCAAATGGCTTAAATAAGAATGCCTGGACCCCCAATATATATAGAGATTAATAAATAACGGATATCGTCAGTCTTATATGGCTCATGCCTAAAAGACTTTGTGAATTGGTATGTGAGTGTGAGTGTGGATGAGAAAAAAGTTTTTTATTATCCATTTTAAATAATCAAATTATATTTATTATGGGTTTGTCAAAAATGAAAATTTTAATATAAAACAATACTGTCTCTCTATATATTTCATATATAGGGTAAGAGAAAGTAATAAGAACGAAATAAGGTAGTGGGTTCGGATCCTAAACAAATTAAAGTACTGCTACTAATAATTAAACATAAAACGAAAAACAAATAGTATATTCCCGAAACACTCTTAGTAAAAAATGGATAAACGAATCGCTCTATCTATTTCATGATATCCTACTATTTTTTCCTAGTATATGTTAAAAAAAAACCTGGCCTGGTCTGCTATTGAAATGATGATTGGTATTTTTTTCGAGAGAATGATTGGATTTCTGACCTTTTTTTTTTTTTTTTTTTTTTTTTTTTTATGTTGGAATAAAACCATTTTTTTTTCAACATTTTTATAAAAATATTTTAAAATGAACATTATAAATATTGTTGTTTGTTAATATTTATTTGTATAAAATCTGGTCAACAGCACAACAAACATTCCTATTTCTACATTCAGTAATTTAAAGTTGTATTCTGTGCTTGTCAAACCAGGTTTTTGTGGCGACATATCCCAGATAGCACAGCTAGCACAGTACGTCTTATGTACGTACATAAGACGTACTGTGCTATCTGGGTATAATTATTTAGTTTCTTGCAGAAAATTTGAAAATAAAATATTTTTTTAAAGTGTTTTAGGCACCATATAAACTTTAAACGATACTCAATATACTGGAATTTAAAATAAATATTCATCGAACTCCCTGTGATCCCAACTTATACCCCTTGGCATTTAGGATATCAATATTAATATTTATTAATAAAATATGGTGTGTAGGTCACTCTAGCCTCGGTTAGGGGAGGGGAGGAGAATTTAAAGATTTAAAATTTTATACTATTTCTCCTATCTTTCCTACAAGGGCGAATCCAGGTGTTTCTCGGGGGGGGGGGGTAATCTGGTGTGAATGGTCGTACAGGACACAATTTTTTCTTAATTTCAGTAATTTAAATGCGCATTTTGTACTTGTTTGCCAGAATATAAATACAAATCTAATTTTTAAGTATTAATTTTTAAAATTTTACATTAAAAATAAATTTTTTTGAGAAAAAAGTATTTTTTTTTTAATCTCGGGGGAGAGGGTAATTACCCCCTTACCCCCCCCTCCCCCTGTATTCGCCCTTGCTTTCCTATAAAGTTCAAAACTAGTGTGTTTCAAACCACTTTGCGGACAATATAAAAATATACGATTTAAAGAAAGCCTTCGGGGTTTGGTGTAGAGGTTAGCGTGCTAACCTCGTATACCAAAAGTCGCGAGTTCGGACCCCGGGCAGTCCGATGATTTTATTTGAATACCAAATGGCTTAAATAAGAATGCCTGGACCCTTACTATGTATATTAATCTATAACGGATATCGTAAGTCTTAAATGGCGTAAGTTGCCGAAAATACTGTGTGTATATGTGTGTGAATGTGAGTGTGAATGAGAAAAAAGTGTAAGTGTTAAAAAAAAAAACATCTAAAAAATTATAGATTTATGAATTTTAATCAAAATCGTTAGACCGTATTTTGAGAAAATCGAAAAAAACATAAATAGAACCTACATCAGTAAAGAATTATAGTATTTTTATTTAAAATCTCATTTTCAAGTTTCAAGAGGGTCGCCCCCGAGTTTGGCGTAGTAGGTAGCGTGCCTACCTCCTATACCAAATGTCGCGGGTTCGGACCCAGGCAGTCCGATGATTTATTTAAGCCATTTGGATAGGCCTACCAAATGGCCTAAGTTGCCGAAAAGACTGTGTGAATGCGTGTGTGAATGAATGTGAGTGTGAATGAGAAAAAAGTGTGAATGTTTTTTAAAAATAAAAAAATAAATAAATAAAGTTTCAAGAGGGTGTCCTAACATAAATATAAAATTTAATCCTCATAGCCCATTTCTTTCATGCTTTTTTTTGAACATACACAGACATTTTTGCGAGGCCACCTTTTTTGTCATTAAGTCGCCCCTTTTTTGAACTCGGGGAGTTTAAAAACATGTATTGCCGCCAAAACCTTGAATAAGCCAAGAGAGAGAGAGAAGAGAGTATTTTAGTGTTGAATAATTTAAAAGAAATATATCGAATTTTTGACATAAATGAGATACTTTCATATATATATATATATATACAGTATAAGTTAAAGAAAGTAAAAATATCTCCATTTTTCTAATCAATTAAAAAAACATTATTTTATAATTATTTTCATACCACAAACCACCAGTGATTACTTTTTAAAGACTTAATATAATAAGCGGAGAGAGAGTGTATATTTATGAGTGTTGAATAATTTAATAAAAAAATATCTTCCCTTAATCTCTTAAAATACCGTACAAATTAATATTTATTAATGAAAGAATAAGAATTTTAATTTAATAAGTAAATAACATTTAAGTCAGGAAATTATTAAAATGATAGAGCTTTTTGATGTTTAAAAAAAAAATTAAAAGATACTAATGACATTACACAATTAAAGCCTAATTACCAATGACGTAAACAGAGCTTGTATTAATTAATAAATATGTATTTATTTTAATTTTTAGTTAATTAAAAATTATTTTCAAACTTTAATCCCGTAAATAAAAAAAAGGCTTTGATTTTTTCATAGGGAAAAATAGGGCTCAAAAGGAAATATGTAATTTTGAAAAATTTATTGTGAGAAATTTTCATAAATTCTCACTAATGTACAAAACCTCATTTCGAAATTCCAAAGGGAAGTTGTTAAAACAGAACTTGCTGGACAGACGAATACTCGGAACAGCGGAGTGTTCGGTTCGTCTATCAGTGTGTCACGCTCTGTTTGACCAACTTCCCGTTGGAATTTTGAATCGAAATTTTGCAGGCTTATAAAGGACGTTATGGAGAGTACAGGAAAAATACTCGGGTCTCGAAATTCCTGACCGAAATTCTTGACCCATTTACATTTGGAATCTTAAAAATCTTGTACAGTGTATTTATAGTTGAGATGAATAATAAACTTTTAGGAAAATCAAATTTAATTTATCCAAAATAGAGCTGATTTATTTCTGTCATTTAAACGAAAAATATTGTGACCAAGGGCGGATACAAGGGGGAGGGGTAAAGGAGGTAATTACCCCCCTCCCACCGAGATTTGAAAAATACTTTTTTTTTCGAAAAAAAAAAAAAAAAATTTATTTTGAATGTAAAATTTTAAAAATTAATGTTTAAAAATTTGATTTGTATTTATATTCTGACAAACAAGTACAGAATGCGCCTTTAAATTACCGAAATTAGGAAAAAATTATGTGTTGTGCAGCCAGTCACACCAGATTACCCCCCACCCCCCGAGTAACACCTCTGGATCCGCTCTTGATTGTTACTAACTTCATGTTCTCTTTATTATATATATTTTCTCTTTACTATTAATACAATATAATTACTTGTTATTAATTAGTGCAGATAATTTTTTTTTATTTTTTTTATTTTAGAATGCGTGTATTCAAATTCAAATGATCCGTACTGTCGGGAACTAAATATATGTCGACACAAAATCTGGTGTGATCAGCACAGAACACAACTTTCGATTACCGAAGGTAAGAGAAAGTTGGGTGCTGTGCGACCAGTCAGACTAGATTATATTTTCTTTTAAAGTGTTGACAGGTAGATTAAAAATTTTTTCCAATTAGTTTTTCCTTCAAAATTTATCAAGAATTCGAAATTGCCTGTGTTGTGGTTTGATCTCACCGCTGTCCACCAATGTTGTGGTTTGATCTCACCGCTGTCCACCAAT